>JAOVVI020001675.1:0-23034 GCA_028571085.2 Nepenthes alata
AGTATTGTGTAAAGAAAAGAAAAAATTTTATGTCCACCTTTATAAATAAATGTCAAGATAAGAATTATGGTTTTGACAACGACTATTATGGGTGGTAAAAAGTCGGGTCATCACAAGACCCATATACAAAATCTAGCATTTACATTTAAATCGTTTCTTTCGAAGTCTCCAAAATACTTTAGTCTACAAAACTCCTCAGGCTAAACTTTGAATTTCTCTCTCTCGTCTAGCATCAGCTCTATGGTCTCATCTAGAGGAAAAAATAGTAAACAGTGAGCCAATGCCCAACAAGGTATATGCAAGCATGTAATAAAACTTTTATGCATAACAAAATATAGTAAAACAAATACAGATGCATGTTAAAGCATAAATGCTATAAGGTAGTGATTCATAGAAACTATAGCAGAAACATAATGCAGAAGATTACAGAACTGTCGAAAATGGAACAATCAAGCTTCAGAAATTAGAATAAATGTAGCCAAGCTTCGTTAATAATAAACTGGTAAAATGGAATCCAGAATGCAAAAATTGGCCTTGATTCTCTAGCTTATAGAAATTTTCTTTTCTATCAATATAGGACCCTACCAGTAAACCCTACTAGTAGAGAGGGTAAATAATCGATGATAGATTGTGTTCACACTATACAATCAAAGGCCAAAAACATGAACAGGAGATCCCTTCCCATGGGATCAGTATAGGTGTGCCTTCTGAAGGTAGGCTAGGTCTAGAATCTTTCCTCCTGAGCGTAACGTCCCGAGGAAGGGCGGATCACATATAACTCCATGAGTTATCTTTGATTACCACCATAATGTTCTTAGGCATGCCGGAGAACCTAACTTGATTGTATATCAGTCATGGGTACTAAATAACGGTATCGAAAATATTTTTCCTTCTTATTTCAAAATCAAAACCCCTTTTTAGTTTTAAATGTCAATTAGAGTTTCATAATTACCCTTCAGTCAACTTCAGAATGTTCAAAAATAGTTTATAACCCTTCAGACTTACTTCAAAATATACATAGACAATCAAAAACCCTTCAAAATGGGTTTAGAATATATAATAATGGTCCAAAAACCCTTTAGTTGCACTTCAGAAGTGCATGGCAATTTATCAGTATAAGTTCGTGTAAAATTTTCAGAAACAAATTACATCAGGAGCTTCATTTCGCTGCCAATTAACTTTTATGTAACAAAAGCTATGGTTAAAAATCATTAAAACCCCTTTATTTTCGTACCTAGGGTTTCGCCAAAACTTCTGGACACAAATCGAACACCAAACATGTGTTTATTCATGAAATAAACACCATAAATCTAAATACATATACTAAATCATGCATTTTAACCAAAAACCCCTAATATTTTTGAGTTAGGGTTTTGCATCATGCTTCCGGTACCAAATCGAACACTAATTACATGCTTTTCCAAGAAATCGAAGCCAAATATTGCATTACACATGAGTAAAGATGAAATCTAACCGAACAATCAAAGGAAACATGCTCGTTATCTTTAAACTTGGAGCAATAACACCTTAGAGCATTTTTACCATTTTTAGAGCAAGAAAAAGTGGTAAAAATAAAAAATAACATCCGAGGTACACTTGCCTAAACTTGATCTATAGTTACTGTGACTCGAATCGAGATTGAAAGGTTGATTTTTTCCCTTTTCTTTCTCTTCTCTCTCCTTCCCTTTCTCCTCCTTCGTTGTTGTGTCGTGGCTACTGAGAGAAATGAACCCAAATCCCTAATTATCCCCCTTTAAAATGCAGGAGAAATTGGTCATGTGACTGGGCTCATGACCGGGGCTCGAGCAGTGCTCGAGCGCCGAGTAGGCGCCCAGTGTAATCTAGTGGGCAAAATCGAGCACTTGGTTCTACCGAGTCCGCTTGGGTGGCGCCTTGAGCGCACTTTTAGGGGTGCATTCTATTTTTCATGCCCCGTTTGCACTCTAGCTCTACTAAGGCGTAGGTCAGGCCCACATCGATCCTGCAGCAAGCCTACGTCGCATTTTCGCTATCTGGGACCCATTTTGACCCTTCCAACCCAGTTCTTTGCATCTTGGACCCTAATTTTGATTATATAACATTAATAGGCCATGATTATCATAATTTAAAGTCTAAAATCTTATTTATAAATTAACATTTCTCGATTCACTGCTTTGATCCCCGGTTTTACCGATTCTGGAACTTTGGGCTTTTCAATCCAATTCTTCCCGTTCCATTTGACCACAATTCACTTGGTTCAACTTAATTACCTTCCGATTATCATATTTTGGAAATCAAAAACTTCTCCACATATTAATCATATCTTGGAAATCAGGAACTTACAGGGCCTAACTTCCTCTTCCTACTATTGAACTCAATTTTCCACATTCCAAACCTAATCTTTGATTATTATTACTTCAATTTCTCCTTAATTATCGTATTTTGAAACTTGGGCCATCACAAATCCTCTTGGAGTTGAAAAGAGTACTTGAGGATGTTCGTGTAAATCATATCGAGAGAATATGGCATCCTATAGGTTGTAGATTTTGAATAAGAGACAAGGTCACTTGAATCAAGGATAGACGTTAAGTCCAATTAGAAATTGGGACTACCCATTTTTGAATGTTGGTAGGTAACTGTTCAAGAATGTATATACTTAAAGGAAAAGACCAAGCTGATTTATTTTGATAGGTGATATGGAAAACGGGCTAGAAATGGACATTAGTCTTTGATTGTATATAAAATCAGAGGACCATCAGTTAGGTACTATTAAGGAAATTTTTACACCTTTGGAAAGTAGGATTGCTTAATGGGTTGAGTAAGTCAACATCCTTGACAAAGATTGGGATTCTGTTAGTCTATATCAATAAATAATCACCCACACGCAAAGTGGGGGAGAAGTTTGTGGTTTGAAATGATTTCTCCCGTAAGTGGAATTTTGCGATGAGGCTCTCGCCTTGAGAAAATTATGGATGATGTCTTGGAAGGACATTAATGCCTTGCGAATCTGAGAGTTGAGAACTGTAATAGATGGATTCCGATATCTTTCAAGGAACATGAATGTTAGGATCGATTTTTGATACTGAAAGTCTCCATTTGAGAAATTGTAGAGTTGCTTTGGAGATAAATCTGATCTAATTATTTTATGGATTAAACTGATTATGCTATGGCAAAAAGGTAATCTTAGGAAATCCCAAATGAATTAATCTGTTTAGGGATTGTAAAGATAAACCTTGATATCGTTAAGGAAACTGTAGGATTATGTATTCCTGTATCGTTGTGAATCGACTCATTTAGGTTAAGTTGGGAGAGGAATTCTAAGTTAAAGATGCTTTCTTTTCATTACCGGAATCAGCAATTAGAAGTCTCTGTTTAAAAAATTGTGGATATTGTTTTGGGTATTAACTTATTTAATAAATTAATAGTCAGAATGGTTATGTCATGACTGAAGTTGATCTTGGGATTTTCTGAGCGAATAGACATGTTTGAGGATTATGTAGATGAACTTCGATATCTTGAAGGAGGAACGAACATCAGTACTAATCGTGAATGTTAAGCACTATAGTTTTGGTACTGATAGTGCACCTATGGATAGGCTTAATTGCTTGGAGTAATAGGGTGTTACATTCCTAAGTTGGGAAACAAAATCGTGTATGAATTGTGGAAGTCCTAAAATTAGAAATAAAAAGCCCTGTGATCATGTTTTAAAAATGATCAAATGATCTACCCATGGTGATTTCAAATAACGTGTTTGGGCTGAATCAGTTGGCTCATTAATATAATGACAAGGTCATAAAGTTGCTAAGTGTATAGGTATTGAATTGAGCAATGAATTTGAAGCCACATTGAACCCGTGGTAACTGTATAAGTTGTAGTTTCCGATCTTGCCATGGTTTGAGGGTTGTGGGAAGTTGTTTCCCTTACTGTGGGACTTTGAGATTTTGAGGTTGTTAATTGTAAAGGACTTGAGATTTTGGGTAACGATCTAAAATTGTATCGAACCCATGATGATTGTTACAGTTAGGTATTCTTATTAAGTGGTGAATTGAGGATCTGTGAGAATTATTTTTGTGGCATGGATATCATAGAATCAGTTTTAATCAAGGCTATCGCATAAGTTGGATATTTGGAAGGGAATATGTACCTTAAGGAAATGTCAATTTGAGGACATACCAACAAAATGAAGAAGATGTAAGGTATCCCGCTTTTGAAGTTTAATTGTAACTTGAAATTTATGTTGTGATTTTGACTAAACTCGGTAAATGAATTGGAATGCTTGGTTGTATAGTGATGGTACATTGTAATCGGATGACTTGGAGTTAAACGATTTAATCAGAGTGCACAATGGAAATGTAGAGAACCTGCATATTTTAAGATTTGAATTGAAGTTTAGAGGAAATACTCAATTTTGAGGTGTGGTATGAAATGAAATCAGGCATTTTGTTCGTGTAAGGTCCGGAATTAAGTTAGAAAATTGGTTAATGAAATAGGTGTAACGTCCCTGGGAACCCTCTTATGAATATTGTCCGCTTTGCCACACAGGTGCACAATTTTGTTTTGGCGACCCCACACAGGTCCCAAGACGTGTCCACAAGGGAGACGTATCCACGCCCTTATAAGGCACACTTCGTTTCCCTCCCCATCCGATGTGGGACATCATAGTCCACCCCCCTTCGGAGCCCAGTGTCCGCACTGGCACATCAAATCGGACCCCATCTCTGTTACCATTTGTAACATTCGCAGGCACCTGCTTGTAAATATTATCCACTTTGCCACTCAAGCACATGATTTTGTTCTGGCAACCCCCCACAGGTCCCAAGACACGTCCACAAGGGAGAGGTATCTACACCCTTATAAGGCACACTTCGTTTTCCTCCCCCATCAGATGTGGGACATCACAGTCCATGTGTGAGGTTTCGGGTTAAGAACATAATAATTAGAAGGCAATTAAGTTAACATAGGTAAATTATGGTCAAAGGTACGGGAGGAATCAGATTAAAAAGCTCAAAGAGTCGGAATTGGTAAATCAGGAATGAAAATTGTAAGCCGTGAAATATTAATTCATAAATAAGATTTTGGGTTTTAAATTATGATAATTATGATTTATTAGGGTTATACAATCAAAAGTAAGGTCCAAGGATGCGAAAGATTGGGTTAGAATGGTCAAAATGGGTCCTGAACAGCAAAAATGCAAAGTAGGCTTGCTGCGAGCCTGACCCGTGCCGTCCATGGGCTCGAGCCCACGGAGAGCACGGAATCCAGATTGTTTGTGTTCACCGTGCGCTCGAGCGCCAGCCTATTTTAAAGTCGCGTGCTGCTTCACGATTTTCATTTTCTCCAAAAACCAAACCCTTCTAGATAGTGAGAATCGATTCTAGAGAGTGGAAGGATGAGATCGAGCCCGTGGAGTCCGAATCCATCCGAGAGCTAGTTATAAAAGTTGTAATACGCGTCGAGGCAAGTGTTATCATACTAACTTTTCTCTTTCGATGTTTTTCATTTATCATCGGGTATTTTTGTGTCAATACCAACCAAAACTGTGAAAAATGTATTACCCATGACTTGAGACCGAGGATTTCATAGTTTATTGTCTGATTTACTCAACGACCTAGTCGGTGGAGTTCCACCAAACCCTAACCTACGGGAATTGGAGGATTTTCATTTTTGTACCGTATCTTATAAAATTGACCCCAAAATGTGAATCACCACGTCCCAAATGTGTATATAAGTCAGCCGCTGGATCGATCTCGCACGTTTCGATCCATTCGTGGCGTCCGAGCCCTCTAAATATGCACTGTTACTATTCATCCGAAATTAAATGGGGAATTTACTTGCTTCCACCTTCGTATTATGTTGAATTGACCCCAAAATGTGAATCACCACATCCCAAATGTTTATATATATCGACCGGACAATCGATCTCGCATGATTCGACCCGTTCGCGGCGTCTGAGCCCTCTAAAAGTGGCCTGACACTATTCATCCGAAAATAAAGTATAGATTTGCATGGTTTACCTCTATTTCATTGTGATAAAACTTATGATTAAATGCTCATGTTAAATTGTTAGCCCCGAAAATGTGAAATTGTGCACCAAAAGTAAGGGAATGCGTCCCAGAGGCTTCTTGTGAGGTTTCAGATTTAAGAACTGGATAATAATGAGGTGATTAGTATATTAATGATAAATACGAATCCTATAGGTTGAATAAGGTTGGGTATCGGTACAAAAATTGAGAAAATTATTCGGGTCTGGGCTGCTGAAGCCCTGCCAGCAGGCTTACGCCTACTGGGCGCTCGAGCCGTGGCTCGAGCGGAAAAACCAGGAGTGAGGCCGCTCGCTGGCCGCTCGAGCTGAGCTCGAGCAGTGGACTGCCCATGGCATGGTCGCACACTGGCTGCTCAAGTGGAGCTCAAGCGGCAGGCGCAGTATAAAAACCCGTCGCGCCTTCTCTCCTCTCATTTTTCGCGTGGCCAAGGGTTTTTAGAGAGAGAGACCGCCGATTTAGAGATAGAATGAGGGAGATCGAGCCCGGGAGTCCATATCCGTCCGAGTGCTAGGTATAAAAGTGAAAGCACGAGTCGAGGCAAGTGTTCTCATACCCACTTCTCATTCTCTTTCAATGTTTTATGTATTTTTATTGGGTATTTTGTGTCGATACCCACAGTGAACGTTAGAATCTTGAAACCCATGAGTATGGGTTAAGGAAAATATAGTTAGTTACTCGGATCATGTCTGATCCACCCGGTTTGGTTTCCCCAAAACCCTAACCCATGAAAAATTGGGGATTCCCCATTTTCCGACCGTGTATCATGAAATTGACCCCAAAATGTGAATCCCCACGTCCCAATGATGTATATATGTTGGCCGTGGGTCTGATCTCGTACGTTTCGACCCGTTTGCGGCGTCCGGGCTCTCTAAACGGGCACTGTTACTGTTCACCCGAGACCGGAGGTGGAAAATGCATGTTTTCACCTTCATAAAACGTTGAAATGATCCTAGAAAATGAATCCATGTATTCTAAATGTATGTATATATTGACCTGATTCCAAATCTTGCAAGATTTGATCCGTTTGTGGCATCCGGGAACCTTAAAAGTTATCCGTAATTGTTCATCTGAAAATGTAAGGAAAGTTGTATACTTCCATCATCGTGTTCAGTGAATCAAACCCAAATGTGAAATCTCGTGTACGAATTGTGCGTACAAATCCACCGGACGGTCGATCTCCAAGTATCGAACCATGTACGGGGTCTGGGTGGTCAAAGAGAAATCTGATAATGTTCACCCAAAATAAAATGAAAAATGTAAAGTGAAATGTGATCATAATTGTAATGAAAGTAACGTTTAATTGATTAAACGTAAATATGAGCTCCAAAACGTGTAGCTGTGTGCTGGTGGCAAGGGATGAGTCCCAGAGATTCCAAAGTGCTATGTGATTATCTGAGGTATGAAATCTAATCTCTCTCGTGAACTTGGGTTGATTATTGTGATTAAGGAAGCTAGATTCCGCAGATAGTGGAATTGATCTTGGAAGATTTGTTGTGGAATAAGGGGATTGAGTCCCACAGATTGTGAATAAGGGAATGGAGTCTGATAAAAGGTTGTGAACCGAACCAGTGAATGGAAGGGAATCCACATTGTGTCTTATGATGATGAAATCTCCTGGTTGGAGATGTGTTTGATGATGTGATCTCCCGGATTGGAGATGATTGTGAGGGGAATGAGGTTTCCCGAGAAGTGATCGTGTGTGGCAAATGTGAATTTCCCTCTCCAAGTGTTGAACCTAATCTTAAAACTAGGACCCTGAGTCGTATGGGTAGTGTTCTTTAGTAGCCATGGCTTTAGAATGTGTAGCGAACATATTCCTGTCCTCGTTCTCTCGCATCGTTGGCTAGTATGGTCAACTAGCTGGGGTCCGCAAAGATGATGTAATAACGAAAATGAATAATGTCCAATTGATGAACTGTAAGAACCGCGTGAATCAAGTGATTCAAGATGAAACCGTGAGAACAGTGAAAATCAGTGATTCTGATTGATCCAAGATGTAATCAAGAAAGTCGTGAGAATCAAATGAATCCGAATGGTGATCAATTAGTGTAATCGTGAGAACCGTAGAAATCAAAGAGATCCAGACGTTCCTGTTCCCTCTCCTGATTCGTGTTTTTGGAGAGTTCCGGTATCTTTTCCTGTTCCAATTCTTGTATATGCCTTGGAGATGTATTTATGATTACATTTGCTAAGTTGTTAGCTCACTCTTGCTGTTTATTATTTTTCCTTTCAGATGAGAACACTTAGCTAGCGCAGGTAGTTAGAGCAAGGAGAGGCTTGCTTGACGTGACTGGCTGGACGATGAGTGCAGAAGGATTTGGACTCAAAGTTGGATCGGCTTGTGGACAGCCACTCATGGTTGAGCATGGCTCGTGATTGTAATATTTATAGTTTTGTTTTACTTCCGCATATTTGATGTTGTAGTTATGCTTCCGCCTTTATGTTGATGTTTAAGTTTTGTTTTATATTAGATGGCATCTCTCTAGATCCAGTATAGAAGATTGGATACTGTATTGGAGCCATGGATGATATGGCAGATGTGAGATCCTGTGTGGCGTGTTGTAGGCTTTAAGTTAAGCTTTTGATAGATGTGTGCTTGTACAGGTTGATTTTAAATAGGTTGTATTTTTAGTTTTTCGTCGAGTTGCAGAGGAAACTCTGTCGGATTTTCTGTAGAGTCCATAGGTTAATTATGGACTTTAGGGTGTGTATACCCATTGACGGAGGTTATTCAATGGAGAATAATCCAGTCTGTCACACTTAAAATGGGAGCACTGATCCGAGAGATCATCTTGATCATTTCCGCACCCATCTAAGTCTACAAGGGTTGGAGGATTCGACGATGTGCAGCTGTTTCCCGCTCACGTTGAAGGGACGAGTTTGTATATGGTTCCATCACCTCCATTCAGATTCAATTAGAAGTTTCAGGGAGCTGACTGATCTCTTTTTTGCTATATATGCTTCCAGTCGCTGAGAGAAAAAATAGCCGTGGAACCTCTCTCACATCAAGCATAAGCAGGGAGATAATCCATGGAGGTTTCTGGATGGCTTCATGGCGGAAGCTAGGCGGATCCCCAGGCTCACAGAGGATTTTTTTAGACACCTGACGCACAAGAATGCACAGACCTTCCGGGAGGCGGAATCAATCACTCGGGTTTACGCGGCAATAGAAGAGGCCAACGAAGCTAAACATCCAGAATGAATCAAACAACCTCATCCGTTCCCCAGAGAGGGAAAGTGGAAGTATAATGGTGCCGATCACTTTTGCAAAAAGAACCACAGGACTGGACCACCAGAGCGCAAGGACTACGGGCCCATTAGCCTAACGCCCTTGACTGATATGTGTTTGAACGTCCTCATGCAGATCCATGGGGAGAAGTTCCTTAAGTGGGCAAAACCACTTAAGAAGGCGGAGGGAAGAAAATCGACAAAGTACTGTGATTTTCATCGATCTCTCGGGCATTCCATAGAGGACTGCAAGACTCTCCAGTGGGAGATCGAAGAGCTGATCAGAAGGGGTCATCTCACCAGGTTCATTAAGGGCCCTCGCCAGAGCTCTGGCACTACAGGCGGAGAAGGATCGGAGCCTTCCCCTCCATGAAACGGGGTTGCGGCAGGAGTGGTTAATATGATCAACACCCAATCGGCCAATAATTCGACAGACGACAAGGAGTAGCAAACCGGGATGAAGAAACAGCACACTGTAGATAACATCATTAGTTTTAGTGACAGCGACCTAGCACATGTAATTTCCCCCTGCGGATCCCCTTGTTGTATCTACACTCTTTTCGGACGGTAGCGTCAACTACCAACTGAAACGAGTATTCATTGACAATGGAAGTTCTCACGATTTACTCTATCTCGATGTATTTTTTAAATTTGGTTTGAAAAAGAATCAATTAAAACCTGCCGAAGGCCTTGACAATGAACCAGTGGCCGTCCAATGGACAATCCAATTAGAAGTCACCTTAGGCACATACCCAAAGACGACAAGTCACACGCTTACCTTTCTAGTAGTCGACCTACTCTCCTTATATTACGCTAACTAGGAAGACCGTGCTTAATGAAATTTGGGCCGTCACTTCAATACCACACCTCAAAATAAAATTTCAACGCCATACGATGTGGGTGAAGTGTTGGGTGACCAGGTCACTAGGTGGATATGTTACATGTCCCAAATTGCTCCTAGTGGTAGCACTAGAAAGGTGGGAGAACTCTACCACTGAGATGAAATAACCTTGCAGCAAGCACAGTCCAGTGAGGCAACCGACCTAGTCCCACAGAACCCGGAGGATCTGAAAAAGTGTGTACAGATTGACGGCTCACTCACTGGTACACTACACGACGAGCAGATCACGTTCCTACGACGGAACGCTGACATCTTTGCATGGACTCCCATTGACATGCCTAGGATTCCGGCAGGGATAATTGTCCATAAGTTGGGCCTCGATCCTGACCGAAAGCTAGTCAGGCAGAAGCGGAGAAATCACTCTGTAGAAAAACTAGTCGCCATCTGGGAGGAAGTAAAGAATCTGCTGGACACCGGATTCATCAGAGAAGTCCAGTACCCCGATTGGCTCTCCAATATTGTCCTAGTAAAGAAGAGTAGTAGGAAATGGCAAATGTGCGTCGATTTTACCGACGTTAACAGAGCCTACCCAAAAGAAATCTTTCATTT
Source organism: Nepenthes alata (assembly GCA_028571085.2). Classification (NCBI taxonomy): domain Eukaryota; kingdom Viridiplantae; phylum Streptophyta; class Magnoliopsida; order Caryophyllales; family Nepenthaceae; genus Nepenthes; species Nepenthes alata. Next base: position 10,702 of record JAOVVI020001675.1, read on the forward strand.
ACCCATGATCGACCTGCTGGTGGACTCGACGTTAAAACATGAGCTGTTGAGCTTTATGGACGCCTACTCGAGCTATAACCAGATCCGGATGAGCCCGGAGGACGAGGAACATACCTCATTTATGACAAACTAGGGGACTTATTGCTATAAGGTAATGTCCTTTGGGCTAAAGAACACATGAGCCACTTACCAATGGCTAGTAAATAAAATGTTTGAGAAACAGATCGGTTACAATATAGAGGTTTACGTCGATGACATTCTCGTCAAAAGCAGAACCACCGGTGACCATATTCGCGATTTGGCAGAGTCATTTGAGGTGCTCCGTGTGCATCAAATGAAGCTGAATCTGGCCAAGTACGTCTTTGGGGTGGCCTCCAAAAAATTCTTGGGTTTCATTGTCTCCCAATGAGGGATCGAGGCAAACCCAGAGAAGGTCAAGGCCCTCGTGGACATGGCTCCCCCACGGAGCATCAAGGATGTCCAGTGATTGATCGGACAATTGGCAGCCTTGTCCTGCTTCCTAGCGAAGTCTAGTGACAAGTATCAGCCATTCTTCAAGGCTCTAAGGGAGACAAAATTAAATGGATTCCAATTGATGGCAGATTTCCAGGAAGCCTTCAATGAGTTGAAATAATATCTAGCTAGCTCGCCATTACAAACGTCACCCAAGGACGGAGAGGAGCTATACCTCTACCTTGCGGTATCAGAGGTGTCCCTCAACTTCATCATTGTACGCCAGGACTCCGACACCCAACGATCGACCTACTATGTAAGCAAAACACTGACCGGCTGGGAACGTGCTACCCGCGCACAGAAAAGCTGCCCTTAGCTCTCATATTCTCAGCACAAAAACTAAGGCCCTACTTTCAGGCACACCCGGTAATAGTTCTCATCGACCAGACTCTGAAGAGCATTCTCCAGAAACCCGATATTTTTGGATGACTGGTAAAGTAGGCTATCGAATTGGGCGAGTTTAACATCGGGTTTTGGCCCAGACCTGCCATAAAAGCACAGGCTCTGGCCAATTTTATTGTCGAGAATACAACCCTAATTCTCAAAGAACGGCCCCCGAAGAATGCGGAACAACATGAGGGAGTTCCAGAATAGGTACTCCATGTAGACGGATCATTTACGAACACGGGCAGTGGTACCGGGATAGTCCTCAGGACCCCTGACGGGTTTGAGGTAAAGTACTCCCTTAGACTCGACTTCCCGGCCCCCAACAACATTGTCAAATATGAAGCCCTGTTAGCCGGGTTAAGGTTAGCAAAATAATACTCAGCCAAACGATCGGCTGTTTACAATGACTCTGAGCTAATTGTCAACCAGGTTAATGGGAGTTTCGAGGCGAGCAACCCACACTTGGCCAAGTACTTGACCATGGCAAGGGAGGCTGCCCGGGGTTTCGACAAGCTAACCCTGGTCCATGTTCCTAGAACTGAAAACTGGAAGGCCGATCAGCTAGCCAGAGCCGCGGCAGCCAAAAATTCAGAGCAGTAGTGGAGGGACATGAAGGAGGTTCTAAACACTCCTAGTATAGAGAAATAGGAGGCAATGCAGATCTTCAGGACAAAAAATTGGATGACACACTACCTAAGGTACCTAGAGGATAGAACACTGCCAGAAGACGCAGTGGAGGCCAAGCGAGTTAAGAAAATGGCCGGCTGGTACACGGTAGTCGACGGATGGTTGTATCACCGCGGTTATTCGACTCTGTACCTCTGGTGCCTAACCCGTGAAGAAGCTGACTAAGCTTTGGGCGAAGTGCTCCTTGGGATTTGCAGATCACACGTCGGTGGAAAAAACCTAGCATTTAAGATTATGCGACAAGGCTACTATTGGCCGCCGATGAAAAGCGATGCGCTTGAGTTTGTAAAGAAGTGTGAAAGCTGCCAACTTCACAACAACCTTCACCGCCAGCCATCTGCCAAGCTGAAGTCCCTCTAGGCACCTTAGCCCTTCGTGCAGTGGGGGTTTAACATTCTCGGCCCATTTTCCATCACAACGGGGCAAAGAAAGTTCATCATAGTAGGCATCAACTACTTTACCAAGTGGGTCGAGGCCATCCCACTGGCCAATATCACAGAGCACAACACTCTTAAGTTCGTTCGTCAGAATATCATCAGCAGATTTGGCATTCCAAAGGTCATAGTGACTGACAACAAAACTCAATTTTTGAGAAAGCGCTTCACCTAGTATCGCACCAGCCTTGGCATTAGGTTGGTCCACACTTCGGCGGCATACCCTCAAGCGAATGGATAGGTGGAGGTCACAAATCGAGCGCTACTCTATGGGCTTAAGACCAAGTTGGAGGACGCAGGGGATCCTGGGTAGATGTGCTCCCCTCAGTCCTCTGGTCTTACCGAAAAACTCCAAAGGAGACAATGTGGGAGACACCCTTTAGCCTCTGCTACGGGACTGAAGCGGTGATCCCGGTCAAAATCGGGCTTCCAAGTCTTAGGATAAAATCTTTTGACCCGCAAGGTAACTTTTAAAAAATTTGGGAACACCTAGACTTGCTAGAAGAAGCTCACGACATCGCCAGAATGCGAACAGCGGCCTACCAGCATCGAATCACCCTCTATTACAACAAGAAGGTAAAAGCACGGCACTTCGATGTTGGAGATTTGGTCTTATGAAGCATCGAAACCACAGGCAAGATAGCCGGCCGGAATAAGCTCCCCCCGAGCTGGAAAAGGCCTTTTCTAATCTCCGCCGTCCTGTAAAATGGGGCATACACGCTCTGGAACCAGAATGGAAAGTTAGTCCCATGAACGTGGAACACGATCCACTTCAAACGCTACTTCCAATAAGGACCTAGCTAGGTATCCTGCATATTTGTATGTAATCATTTGTATACATTTTTCAATTAATAAAACAAGTATTCCCTTTAGCATATTGTGTTCGCTTTCTTTTTTGTGTGCATATATATGTTACTCTTGTTGCAGGTTTAAACGACCTACACTGCCCCTAAGTCGGGAGGGTCTTCACCTTCTCGTTACTAAACCCTGGTCATCCAAGCAGCCCATGAGTGGTCGTATTTAAACCCTAGTCATCTAGACGGCTTGTAGGTGGTCGAACATAAACCCTGGTCATCCAGACGGCCCGTAAGATTTTTCCACACTTCGGTGGCATACTCTCAAGCGAATGGATAGGTGGAAGTCACAAATCGAGTGCTACTCCACGGGCTTAAGACCAAGTTGGAGGACGCAAGGGCTCCTGGATAGATGAGCTCCCCTCAGTCTTCTGGTCTTACCGAACAACTCCAAAGGAGACAACGTGTGAGATACCCTTCAACCTCTGCTACGGGACTGAAGCGGTGATCCCGGTCAAAATCGGGCTTTCAAGTCTTAGGGTGAAATCTTTTGACCCGCAAGATAACTCCCAAAAAATTTGGAAACACCTAGACTTGCTAGAAGAAGCTCACGACGCCGCCAGAATGCGGGCAACGGCCTACCAACACTGAATAGCTCGCTATTACAAGAAGAAGGTAATAGTGTGGCACTTTGATGTTCAAGATTTGGTCTTGCAAAGTATCGAGGCCACATGTAAGATAGCCGGCCAAAATAAACTCTCCCCGAATTGGGAAAGACCTTTTCTAATCTCCGCCATCCTGTAAAAGGGGGCATATAAGCTCTGGAATCAGGATGGAAAGTTAGTCCTACAAACGTGGAACACGATCCACCTCAAACGCTACTTCCAATAATGACCTAGCTAGGTAGTCTGCATATTTGTATGTAATCATTTGTATACATTTTTCAATTAATAAAACAAGTATTCCCTTTAACATATTGTGTTCGCTTTCTTTTTTGTGTGCATATATATGTTACTCTTGTTGCAGGTTTAAATGACCTAGACTGCCCCTAAGTCGGGAGGGTCTTCACCTACTCATTACTAAACCCTGGTCATCCAGGCGGCCCATGAGTGTTCGTATCTAAACCCTAATCATCTAGACGGATCGTAGGTGGTCGAACTTAAACTCTGGTCATCTAGACGGTTCGTAAGTGATCGTATATGAACCTTGGTCATCCGAGCGGCCCATAGTTGGCCGAACTTAAACCGTGGTCATCCAGGCGGCCCATAAGTGGTCGTATCTAAACTTTGGTCATCCAAGTGGCCCGTTAGTGGTCAAAAATCTTAGGGGCTAGTGCAGTACACGCGCGACAACCTCCTTCGCAAGGAGATAGCGTGATCAGTCAATAATAGTCAACAAGAGCAAAGTGCTCCTCCAAAGCTGGCAGCCCAAGTCTACACTTGGGCAAGCGCCACCAAGCTCTACTCATGAGCGAGTACTAGACCGCCTTATCTCAAACGACAACCTAGAGAACACCCCCAAGGACTCCACTCCTTTAGAAAACACCATGAACGTCTAAAATAAGGCGGACCGCCAACTCACAGGAAGCACGCCAAGCTGGCTGCCCAAAATTGTGAGGGACAAATACAAGCTGAAAGCTGCTATGAAAAGCAAAGGCATACGACATACATGAAATCGCTCGTATTATTGCTTATGCTAAGGTACATTTACATGACTGTACCAAAAAGGTACTAAAGTCACCAAAAACTAAGAAGGTGGTGGTGGCCCTCGACTATCTCGTGGCTCCCCCACGAGGCTCTCGCAGCGCTGTGCAGACCGATTTGATAGGTTAATAAGATCCATTGGAAAGTCAGGATCAACCAGCCGCACAATACGCCGACTGATGTTGATCCCTTCCCATAACCGCGACAGCATCATGTCCACAACCTCGTGAGGGCGTATGCGGAGACTCAGATTGTTCTCTAGAGTGGCCATCTACCCCGCGAGCTCGTCAAGGAGCCTCTTAACCCACTCGTTTTCCTCCTTCAAACGGGCAATCTCCTCCTTCAGACTCTCATCCTCTGCCTCTGTGCTTGCCATGAAAGACTTCAAGGCAACAACATCCTCCCTGTGCTTCGCCCCCAGAGTCTCCGACTTCGAATCAAGACAGGCGATCTCCATGTCCCTATCGAAGACACCCCGTCTCTCTGCCTGAGTGCCTTAACAACTGCGCATGTGACCTTATCAGCTTGCACAAAAAAAGAGAGAGGGAGGGGTCAGAAACGGCAAAGCTAAAGACAAAGCAGGTAACAGAAATTATACCTACCAAGCCCTTCGTGCTGGCCTATCTAGTTTGGTGCAAAGATTTGGCACCAGGGGCAATGGGCTAGAGGCAGAGCCCTCATGGGCAGGGCTGGCAGCGACCTCCACCAAGAGCTCCTTCGGTAGCTCCTCAAAAGTACCCTTCATCCTGGCTGGCTCCTCAAGAATCGTGGGAGACTCCGAATCCATCTCCTGCTACTCAGTCTGTAGTCCCACAACAGGAGACCCAATAGATGGCTCCTGCGGCTCGACTCGCAGCTTGCCAACTGGTGCAAGCATCCCAATAAATGGTTCAAGAGTCATCTCCTCTGGCCTAGGTTGAGGATCTGACATCAACCCCACCAGCGCAGGCTGTGCTAGAACAACAACGCCGCTCGCCTTGGCACTCAACATGCCATCATAAGCCTCTAAAGATAGCTCCATTTCAATCTCAGAGATGGTGCCTACCCCCGCATAGCGCCCAGCAACCCCATAGCTTGGCTCGAAAGACGACGAAGAAGGTGCCACCATGGACGCCTTCTTTTGCTTTGGACTAGTGGGAACGGTATCAGAAGAACGAGGACCTATAAGCATGGCCCTAGTCTTCTTCTTCCCCCGCATGGCCTCTGGGGGAGGAACCCTGAATTTTTGGATAGGAGCAGGCCCCCACTTGGCCTTCTTGGCCTCAGCACAGGAGACCAAGTAGTCTCTTCGGAAATCCCCAATATGGTCCTCAATGAGCTTGACCAACCAAGATAGGGACACCGTCTTTGCCTCAGAAGGCACTCCAGTATACACATCGGGCACCTGGCTCCACTCCCTAGCTAAGGGTTAGGACTCACCCACGCGAACGAAGATGAACCAATTCTTCCAGTTCTTCAAAGAATCGTATATAACGGTACTTACTCCAAGACCGCTGCATGGGGCCAGAGAGATCCACTCCGATCCCTAGTTGAGCTTATAGAGCCCTCTAACCACCAACATCGATAGTAGCCTCGAGTGCTGACGAAGAAATATGCAGAAGGTACACAAATATCAAATCACGTTTGTATGGAACTGTATGATGGGGACTCAAAGTGCATGGAAGATCGATAGCAACTCATCAGGATCGGAAGATGAATCCCACTCCTCAAATGGGCCTCATAGATGGTCACAAATCCCTCAGACGGCAGGAACGCCCTGTCATTCTTCCCAGGAACACGGAAGGCAATCTCCTTTGGGATATTGTACTCCATGTACTATTCCTTCACATCATTCTCTCTGAGGACAGAAGCGATATCAGCGACAGAGGCCATGGTTAGAAAAATGTCTAGGGTTTTCTTTTTCTCTCTTTCAGGCTAAGGAAGATGAAGGAACAGAAGAAACCGTGGAAAAATTCAAATTGAAGCGGACGAACAACTTAAAGGCCAATGTGAACACACAAAACTGCCTCGAAAGCGTGCGCCATCATTACTGCCACGTGTAGCTTCCCAAAAGGGCACCATCGAATCCGATCCTCTGGCACATTAATAACCGAGATCCTAAATTCACCGCATGAAGACATGTGGCCGCCTTTTTTCTTGACAAGCTAGCTAATGGTCGCACGTCTCTCCAGTTCCCACAAGTTACCCAGAAGTTTCCCAAGACGGTCAACAAATTCAGTCAACATTTCCTTCGACAGGTTACCCGGAGTTTTCCAATACGGTCAACTAATTCGGTCAATATTTTGGAAGCACATAAGGCTTCGCTCTAGACGATAAACACCTCCGTCACCCTCAATGAACAACAGACTGGCGCATTCCATCATGAACATACCGAAGGTCGAAAGTCAGACCACCGGCATGGGGGGCTAGTGATGGATATGCCCATAGTGGGTTGGCCCAATAAGAAAAACAGCTCAAATCTAAGAAGGCCAAAATGTGCGTTTGGACGATCAACACCAGCATTGACCGTGTGAAAGGAAAATCTCGACGGCCAACATGCTCTCATGAGGTGGTCAGCGTCTCTGTTGACCGGGAGCACTATAGCAAGCAGGACAAAAAGGAAAAAACTTTAAATGGCAAGGCCCAGTTGGGCCCACGCTTCCATACACGACAAGCAACGGTCCCTTTTCCTGATTTTGTGCCTTCCCAATCTGCGCTAAAAAGGACATCAGTGGATTCAGCGCCCTTCCCGTGAGGAATGCGCTAAATTCTCTCTTCCTGCCTACTGCAGACTCTAACGGTAATAAAAGCACAGAAGAAAGGCAAGTAATCTTGAGAACCGTTGCCCGCTAGAAAAGGAAACAATCCCACTAGATTGCACAAGTCAATCCTTCCTGCTCAAGGAAGGCCGCCCAATACGGTACAGAAATCACGCCTTCTTGGCCAATGAAGGTCACCCTGCCCTCCATCTATATAAGTCCACAGAGTCTCCACTCTAGGGGGACGACGAAAACTTCAAAGCATACACACGCCAGCTTATAAGCATACAAACTCTCACTGCAATAATCCCACGCTCAGCTTTCAGATTCTAGAGATGCCACTCACTCTCAAGATCTGTCCTTCAAAGCTTCCACGCTTACAGGATTGAGCCTCCCTCTCGTTCCCCATGAACACTGAGCAGGAAAAACTGTGCTCATCACGAGCCGCCAGAACGTCTCTTACGTCTGAAAGAAAACATTCCTTGCCCTCTCATTCTCTCCCTCTCTCAACTCTCATTTCCAATTTCCTTCTTAAAAGTCGAAGGCCTATTACTGATTTGAGTGTCAGAGTATTTTCGGTAGGACAACATCTCGACGGCACCTGACCTCTTATTTGTTGTAGTGGTGTGCAGGGTCCAAACTCGGTGAACGGAGCCGGATCCAAACGATCAAGTCGACCCAAATCTATTCGAAACCCGAATTCAGGATGCATCAATACTATTGTTCTTGTATGTCATATATTTATAAGAAAATTTGATAAAAACTCTACTTTTACTTTGATAAGTAATTTATTTTCCAACTTGAGAAAATATGTGTATATTTGTATTTTATGTAGAGTTTTAAGTTTGACTAAATAATGACCATTTTAGAGAATTAATGAAAAATATTTAGATATATCCTATTACATTATTTGTAAATTGAATATCGAACATAAATAGTGGCAATGTCCTTTGACTATATGAAAATAATTATAATCTAAACTTTAATATTTGATCATTATTAGTAAGGTGTCACTACGCTTTTATTCTTATAAGTTGAAATATTTTAGTATGTTTCATATTTTTATTCATTCATAATTTCTACAAATTTATATTCATAAATGAATCGCAAATTTAGCATCTTTTCTATAATTATTTGATTTTTGGCTTATTCTTAGATTGTATCTGGTTTATCGCATGTTTTATAGAAATTGATGTCATTAACATTTCGACTTTCAATCATAACATTATCTCCAGCATGTTTCATTTAATATATATCCATATATAAAATTTTTAAATGCTTTATTAAATGATAGTTTTATTTTTGCCACTTGTTTGATAACTTTTCAAATTATCAACTCAAATGAATTGCAGGGACTTTTTATCAAGAGAAAGTTTTATGGAGAATAACTTTTACGATGTTTAAACATTGTAATGCAATTTTAATTCTTCATATTGGTGGTTTTTATTTAGGTTTAGTTATTGTTTGAAAATGGCCTTTTGTTGATGTAAATGTTTAAATTCAATACATTGTTTGAGGTTAATTAATAGATACTCTGATTTTTTGTTCAAATATTTTTCCTTATGTATGTAGACAAGTAGTGTTGAGTATTCAAATCACTTTTAGGTGGGGCTTTTAAATGTTATGTGTGGTTATTTAACCATTATTTGGGTTGTTTAACAATGGCAAATGTAGGTTCACATCTCTACATTTGGTTTGGATCAAAATTAGTTAATCTGATGTATAATTATGGGTTAAATTGGTTTGTTATGCTCCCTATGTGGTCTTGGAGAAGGCCATGAGAGTAAGAAAATTTTTACAATAGTTGAATGATACAATTTGAAAACAATTGGTAACTTTGAGGTTGAGGATATACGAAGAAGTTCTTGATCGAATACAAACAGGAGTTAGAAAGGGATAAGCTTTCAAAAAGAACAGTGCAAGTCAATGAGGCCAAAATTTGAAATCGGGCAGATCCCATAAAAGATTCAAGTCTAATGACAAGAAGACAAGAAGTCTAATGGGAGCTGAACTCCAAGGCACATTAGTCTTGCAACATTTGAGGGCTATGTGCCCACATTGTCAAACACTGCATGGAAGAAGGCCTTGCTATAAGCAAATGAGAGTGCATTTCAAATGTGACCAATCCAACCATATAATTAAATATTGTCCCTATCTTTTGAGATAGACGGTTAAAAAGTCAAGTGTTTCAAGGAGAGCTTTTGCAGTAATGGTTAAGGATGTGTATGCATCTCGTTCAATGGTGAAAAGTAAACTTTTAATTTTTGAGACTTCAACACATGTTGTTGGACCCTGGGTTTACACACTCAAATTTTAAAGTCGGGTGGATTCCATAAAAGATCCAAATCTCATGACAAGAGAATAAGGATGGGAGCTGAACTCTAAGGCACATTGGCCTAGCAACATTCAAGGCCCATGTGCCCATATTGTCAAAAAATATCTGAAGGAAGGCCTAATTATAAGTAGATGAAAGTATATTTCAACTGTGGTCAATCCAATTATATGAGAACAAATTGAGCCTATCAGGCAAACAAGTAGAAAGCCAAGTATTTTAGGAAGATCTTTTGTGATGATGGTCATGAATGTGGATGCATCTCTTTTAATAATGGTAGGTAAACTTTTAATTTTTGAGACTTCAAAAATGTGTTGTTGCACCCTGGGTTTACACACTCAATGTATCCTGTAGGTTCATATGTCAATTAGAGTCTCTGCCTAGGATCATAGACTATTCTTTAGTAGTGTCAACATCAATGGATATATCCTTCATGAGTGATATTATATACTTTTGATGTATCATTTGGATAAACAGATTTGAATTAATTGTAGATTTAATTTTACAAGATATGCATGATTTTTATATAATATTAAGTATAGATTGGTTGTATGTTACCATACTAGTATGGATTATTTTCACAAGAGAGTGTATTTTTTTAATTTTAGGTTGTGAACCTTTTTATTTAAAAGATTTAACCTGCATAATTTTATCTTTGCAAGCATGCCACTTAATGAAAGGTAGGTATCGAGCATACCTAGCATATTTGATCACTCTGGAAGCCATAATGTGTTGGTACTGGAGATTCCCATAATAAGAGAATTCAAGGGTGTATTTTTAGAAGATTATCCGGGTTGCCGCTAAATAAGGAAATCAAGTTTAAGACAGAGGTACTGCCAAGATCAACGCCAGTTTCTAAAGCTAAGTATAAGATGGCACTTTCCGCATTGAAGGAGTAGAAGACACAATTACAATAGTTGTTGGAGAAGGGCTTTATCTGATCAAATATTATCACCTTATGATACATTTGTTTTATTTGTAAAGAAGAAAGATGGATCTATAAGATTGTCTATACACTATTAGGAGTTGAATAAGATAGCTATTAAAAATAAGTACCCATTACTAAGGACAAACGATTTGTTTGATCAATTGTAAGGGTATCAAGTATTTTTAAATGTATGATCTTCGATCAAGTTATCATCAACTGAGGATTAAGAAAAATAATATGGCAAAATTAGATTTCCAGATGAGATATTCCATTACAAGTTTTTAGTAATACTATTTATGTTAACCAATGCCCCTGTAGTGTATATTGATTTGATAAATCGGATGTTCTAACCTCACCTTGATAAATGCGTGGTAATTTTTATCGATGATATATTGATCTATTCGAGGAGTAATAAAAAGCATGAGGTTCATTCTATGGTAGCCTTATAAACATTTAGAGAGAGAAGGTTATATGCTAAAATTAAAAAGGTATGAATTTTGGCTCAACAAAGTAATTTTTTTAGGCCATGTTATTTTAAAAAGAGTTATTTTTGTTGCTCCAAAGACGATTGAGGCAATAATAAATTAGAGACGATTAACAACGGTGACAAAAGCACAAACTTTTCTTGAGATGGCTAATTATTATAGAATATTTGTAGAAATCATTTCAATGATTTTGATGTTGTTGACCTACTTGACGTAGAATAAGATGGAGTTTCATTCGGATGAAGAGTGCAAAAGGAGTTTTTAGAAGTTGAATGACCACTTGGTAACCACTACAATCTTAATTATTCAAGAAGGATCCAAGGGATATGTCGTTTATTGCCCAAGAATGGCCTAGGTACCTTTTAATGTAGTATGAAAAAGTAATTGCTTATGGATCATGGTAGCTGATGATTTATAAAAAGACCCTACCTAATGATTTGGAGTTAGCGTAATTATTTTTGTACTAAAAATCTAGAGATACTATTTGTATAGAGAAAAATTTTAGTGCATTTGTATCATAAAAGTTTGAAGAATATATTCTCTCAAAAGGAGTTACATATAAGATAAAAAAGATAGATGGATCTACTAAGGAATTATATTTGTAAAATTCAACATCAATTGGGGAAAGCGAACATAGTTGTGGATACCTTGAGTTGTAAGACAACAAAAATTGTGGTCTATTTAAATATTAAGGAAATGAAGATACTTGATAGCATAGAGGAGGGTGAAATAAAAAAAATACTCTCAAAGTAGACATATGATCTTACCAGATATTCAGGTGCAATTAGAGATAATTGAAAGAATTAATAGTATGCAAATAAATGATCCATTCTCAATGGAAATAGCCAAGGATTTAAATAGGGAATCAAGAGTTGATTTTAATATATGAGTGGATCAAGTCTTAAGGTTTTGGAATTGGATATATGTACCCAATTTTGAAGAATTGAAAGAAATTTCAGCAAGTTCCTTGTTCTCCTGAGGAACTCTTATGAGGAAGCCACTTGGGAGCAGGAGGAGAAAACCCATAATAAGTACCCTTACTTGTTTTCATGAGGTATGCAAGTTCCTTAAATTCTAAGGACGAAATTTTTGTAAGGATGGTAGGAATGTAAGGATCGAATTTAATTATACTAATGTTCATCCCGAGAATGTAGCTACGGTGCAAATTAAATCAAATGGACCGGTGTAAGCATAATTAATGAACCTGAATGACAACCGAATAAATTTTGAAGGGCAAAAGGGCAATTCGGCCTTCAAAATTAATTCGATTAGCAACCGAATTAAAATTTGATTGATGAGGAAGGGATCAGGCAGCAGTGACACATAAATTCT
>JAOVVI020001676.1:0-17103 GCA_028571085.2 Nepenthes alata
CTTCTCCCATAGTTCTTGTTTATCCTCGCGCGTTGCCCTCAACCACCAATTTGTTTATGATGCCATCGATCGAGATTCTATAACCGTCGCCGCAAACTTCATCCCAAGCCTCACCCAGAATGATACCAATACCACTAGACACCACAATCGCTCTTCATCTTCCTTTACCTCAACCAGAAATTGCTCCCTTCGTTGTATCCATATAACCACAAGTCGACTGCATCACCAGCTCTGTTTCCACCAAGGCACACTTCCAGCAACCCCTCAATGAAATCCCACTCTCACTTACTCGAATCGAACGACAAACAGTGTCATCCGCAACTCTCTATGTTCTTCCACCTCTGTCACCATTCACGACTTTCACCTCCGATATTTTACCCCAAACTGCTCAAACCCTTTTCTCACATCTCCACTGCCTACATCCCTGCAAGCACCCAGTACACACCCTGGCGGGATCATCGAGTCGTTAGTTCCTATGGTTGACGCTTGTGACGATATCGAAAGCCTTCGGTATGGAAAAATTTGTTGAGGAAAACGTGGATGCTAGTTGAGTAAGTTCTTATCACCTATTACTTTCCACGCTTTCTGGTAATCTTGTGTCAACTGTGGTCAAATACCCTTCCCTCGAATTGCCAGTAGAGAAATTTACATATGCTGAAATAGCCTACATCCAAAATGTGGGATGAATGATTCACATTAGGTTATCCATATAAGGACCCACACTTTTTATTTATGATGGGTGCAGACGACTCTGTTCTGATTATATCCCCAAACCCAGGGCCCCAAATTTACAGTGCAATTGGAGTTTGTATTACCACAATCCAACTCCTAGAAGATAAATCAATTCCTCCATTGAAGGACAAATTTTGTTGGTGTACTTGGGTTGCATTGTACTGGACTGTTGATCCTATTGGTATGTGGTACGGAGCATTCTGGATATTCAAAATTTCGGACGCCTGCCATGCTCCCTTACTCAACCTATGTCACGGTGATCCACTTTCTCAGCCTATTGCTCTGTTCATCGAATCCTAGGGCCCACAACTATTACTGTTTTTCTATCGGCTGCTTGGGTTTCGGAAAGCACTCCTCAACGGAAGGATAACTTCCCCAATACTTGTTCCAGGGCAGTTTCTTTCTGCAGAAGAAATTACGTGGGAGTCCATTGCTGAAATCCACTGGGGTTTCCCCTCCTTCATCCTTGCGAACCAAATCACCTTGTTCCTGTTCGATGTGCACGATTTAGATTTTGTGAGTCTAAAGTTGGATTTTGGTTGGCAAGTTTTCACGGTGGACTTTCCTAAAAGGAATGCTGCCAAGGGACATGGAGTCATCACACGTATGATGACTATGAATCTTCCCAGTACCACTGTGTTTGGGTATTTTGGGATGTTATTTCAATTAGATCCTATTAATTATATGATGACTATTTGTGGGATCGATATTCTTTGGGAATTTTCCTCACCTTGGACCTTAGAGTTGCAATTTATCAATTGCTGCATTGGTATCCTTGAGAAGCATCAGCAGGAAAAAGAACACTTGACACTATCCAAACAATTTTTTAGAATATTGAAAATTTTCAATATGGCTGTTGTGCGGTATTGCAAACAACCAGTAACATATGTCTTAGCAGATGGCGGTCTACTTATGCTATTGGTTACCTTGATAGTGCCTTCTGGTGCTCTCTTTGCAACTATTGAGAGTTCTCTTGGAAAGCAATTTTGAGAGATATATGGACCATAAAGTAGTGAAAAGACTACCCTTACATTGCATACAATTGCAGAAGTTCAGAAACTAAGGGGAAATGCAATGCTTGTTGATACAGAGCATGCATTTGATGCAGAATATTCAAAAATATTGGGTGTGGATGTATACAATTTAATCATTTGCCTGCCTAATAATGGGGAGATGGCATTAGAGGTTGCTGACCACTTATGCAGATCTGGTGCAATCGATCTAATTTGTGTAGATTCTGTCTCAACTCTTACTCCATGTGCAGAACTAAAGGATGAGATTGGGATGCAACAACTGGGTTTGCTTGCAAGCACGTTTGATGAGTCAAGCTTTGCATAAAATGTCTGGGACTACTTCAAAAGCTGGGTGTACTCTCATTTCTTTGAATCAGATAAGATGTAAGATTGGTATCTATTATGGGAATCCTGAAGTCACTAGTGGAGGAATTGCTTTGCATCACTTTGTCTTGAGATACGACCTATTGGGAAAGTCAAGTTTGTCAATGGAGATGAAGAAATCGGGCTACGGGTGCGTGTCAGGGTGCAAAAGGGTAAGGTGTCCTAGCCATACAAGCAAGCTGAGTTTGAGATCATATATGAAGGAGTGAGCAAGTCGGGTGGCATTTTAACTTGTGCTGAGATGATGGATGTTGTGGCAAAGAAGGGGTCATGGTATAGCTATGGGGATCAGAGATTGGGTCAAGGAAGAGATAAAATACTACAATACTTGAGAGAGAACCATCCTTTGTGCGATGAGGTTGAAAAGGTAGTTCAGTCCCAAATGTTAGATCGGATTGGGCAAGTAAGTTCTTCATATGCTGGATAGTCATCTTAGGCATTGCAGCACCAAGAGCAGGACTTATTTGAGGAGGAAATACCAAGAGCACCACCAAGAGCAACAAGAATTCTTCAACCTTCAGCTGCAGTTTTAGCAATGCTTGATAATAATTTCAACTCTGTGGATCAAAACACAGCATGCGATACCAAGGCAGTTCACGAATTAGGAGGAGAAGCTACGTCGAACGCATAATTCTGGACGAATTTTCACATATCATGAAGCTCTTCTCTCGTTCAATCTTGAGGATAAGGTCCTTTTGATGGAAACAGTAATGTTACGAACTCTTCGATACACCATTGAAAGCTCACTCATTAACTTCGACCAGAATACGAAGTGCTCGGGTAAAATTATTGAATACTGGGGTGCTATTTTATCTTTCTTGCATGTGCCCCCAACCCCCCTCCTGTTTTTCTGTTTTTGTGTCTCAGCGTAGGTATCCTGACCCCTCAATCATGTTTATTTTTCTGTTTTTGTGCGCCCACAGGTTGTTGTCCTTCACTGTTTTAAGGAGTCTCAAACCTCCTCCCTTCTCTTTGTCATTTCTCTCTCGATTCCTCTGCCGAACTCCCCTTCCCTTTCTTCTTTTTCTTTTGATTTCTCTTCTCATCTCCCTCTATTCTCATTTATTGCTTTGTTGCTTACATACCACCACAGTCATGCACGCATCAGCAACATAGCATAACATTTAATCTATTCATTTATTCTATTTTAAGGAGTTTTAGAGTGTCTTCAAATCATTACGCTTGTTAAATTTTGAGGTAATTTAAATTCAATTTGTAGAAGAATACTTAAATAGGTCCACTTCTTAGCCTCGTATAATAATATTTATACATTTAATTATATATATACTTGTATTAAATTATCAAGATTTAGTATGAAAATAGATAGATAGGATAGGAAAAAATTAAGATAAAGTATAACCCATATTTATTTTTGATAATTTTAAAATAAGTAAGTGTATAAATAATATTATTTATAATAATAAATTCGCATGTCCAATAAAACAAAATTAATTTCTATTTCATATACTTATGTGTTATATGCACTTGACATTGTACTGAAATTTAATAATTCATTTAAAAAGTGATAGGTTTAGTAACCATGGGCCTAATCGGTCAGGCCTAGCAGTAAGCTCACAATCTAACATAATTTTTTTAAAATAAAAGTCTCACATTATTTTTGGAGAAAGAGTGTATTTGTAAATCCCACCATAAAAGCAAGCACCCTCAAGTATTGAAGGACAAGTAGGAGAAACATGAAGAAGCTCTATATGGTTTGGAGAAGGGAATAACCGTTACTAGCCGATCTCTAATGAGAGAAAACTGGCTGCTAGGAGACTCTCAGCTCTCCTCTCATTTAGGAGGCCCCTCGGCTCTCAGCCCATCTGAGGCCCCTCGGCCACCTTTGATTCTTGAGGCTTTTAGTCCTCCTCTCATTTGGAGGCCATAGGCCATCCTCCCGTCCGGAGGCCATCAACCCTCCGCCAGTCTCGGAGGCCGCTAACCCTCCACGAGTTAGGAGGCCTTCAGCCCTTATCTCATCTGGAGGCCATCAGTCCTCTAATCACCTAGGAGGCCATCAGCCCTCTGCGGGTGCACCTCTAAGCTGCACCTTCACCGGGCGCACATTTAAGCCGCCCCTCTGCTGGGCGCACCTCTAAGCTGCCATTCGTGAGTGTACCTTTGAGCCCCCATCCGTGGGTGCACCTTAAAGCCGTTATCCGTGGGCGCACCTTAAAGCCGTCATCTGTGGGCGCGCTTCTAAGCCGCCCTTTGCTGGGCACACCTCTAAGTTGCCCTCCGGGGGGCACCTCTAAGCCGCCCCTACTAGGCGCACCTATAAGCCGCCCCTACTAGGCGCACCTATAAGCCGCCCATCTGTCGGACGCATCTTTAAGCCGCCTTCCGTGAGCAAACCTCTAAGCCGTACCTCTATTGGGCGCACTTCTAAGCCACTCTCCGAGGGCGTACCTCTAACCCGCCTCTATGCCGGGCGCATTAATGGAGGTCAAACCTCCCAATACATCTCTCTCACACTCCCATCATCTTTGGCTCTTTGCAGTCCCGCCTGGTTTACCTTTAAACGTGCATTCCTCCATTTATTGTGGAAGATTTCTGATTTAAGTATCGTAGTGACAACGGGGGATAGCCTCCCGTTGTCCTCTGACCTTTTATTTGTGATTTGTATTGTGTAGATTTTTAGTTATCAGCGACGGAGATCAAACCCGATCCAAATCGACTGTCAGCAGAAGATTGGAAGGCTCCATAATCTATACAACAATCAAAAATTCAGGACGCAACATTGGCTCCGCCTGTGAAAAACGTGATAAAAAGTCTAACGTCTGCCCTCAACACTCAATCTCTTACGAACACGGTCAATACTTGTGCTTCGGCTAGCACGTCGGCTGAAGATATCACTATTGTGTAGCCATGCCAATAGGTGATTAACGCCAAATGTACGAGTGCTTGGCGCTCAATAGAGCACCTTCTTCCTGGCCGACTGCATCCGTTAGACGATGTAACACTGGGGGCTTCATCGATCGGCTTTCAAGCGATCCGAGAAAGTTAGCATCCTTAGAGGATCAATTGGCCTGACGACCTCAGGACCCAAGTCGTCCCCAGTGCCTATCTCATCAGCTCAATGACCTCGGTATTCGAGAGTATCCGAGTGACAGGACCCACTCCCGGAGACGTGATTGATCCGGTTCTAAGGAGCCAAGCCAAAGGGGGCATACTAGGCAGCAAAGCTTCCCTGAAAACTTTAGCTTCGCTTTCGTCCTTTGCTCTTCAACTAAACAGAGCGTCTTGGAGCCCTACAGAATGAAAAAGCTCTCCGACACTTCGTCTCCCATTCGGCCAGCCTCCAGTAGTTTTTTGAACTGATGAGCTCTCCAATGCTCCAGTCGAATTGAGAAGCATTTCGGCATTCCAATCGAATTGAGGAACGTTCCAGCTCTCCAGCCAGTCACTTTTGTTGCCAAATCATCTCTGACCTACCGTGGCTCCTTGCCTCCAGATCTTCTCTAGCCTGCCAGAGCTCCTCGCGCCAGATCTCTCTGGCCTGCCAGAACTCTTTGTCACCAGATCTTATTTGGCCTGTTGGAGCTCTCGCTGCCAGATCTTCTTCAGCCTGATCTTCACCACACAGCGTCGCTCCAGTCAGCAGGCCGATCTCGCTGCAACCCGTTGCACGGCAACGAACCCTATAAAAGTTATGACAAAACATGCAATGGGGGCTCGATGTTCTCGACCCACCACCCATTGTATTGCATAAAATATCATCCAGCCTAGTGTTGCACTGGTCAAGGTCACCTTAGGTAGTATCAGCCGACAATGGGACCCGAACCACTAGCCAATAGGCTACCTAGGGCAGCAACAACATGCTACCTAATCAATTCATGGTAAAGGACCAAATCCTATGGAGCATAGGGGCCATAGGCCGAGGCGCCTGCCAACGCGGCCCGACAACCCTCCGAAGTGGTGCACGCTAACCGTTCACTCGATACGGTGAGTCGATTACAAAAGCACCACTCACACACCGACGACGATTCCATGCCGAATCCAGGTAAGTCTTTCATACACCATACTACTTGAATCATATTTCTGTTAATAGGATATAAATATTATCTCCTCATACGAGTGATTACAGAACACTGTATAAAATCATACCACCTAAACTGCCCATAAGTCAGGCGGGTTTTCACCATATTGTAAGTGAACCCTGGTCATCCAGGCGGCCAATGAGAGGTCGTAACTAAACCCTGGTCATCCAAGCGGTCAATGAGCGGTGGAATTAAACCCTGATTATCCAAACGGCCCGTAAGTGGTTGAATTAAACCTTTGTCATCCAAGCGGCCCATAAGCGGTTGAATTAAACCCTGGTCATCTAGGCGGCCTGTAAGCGATCGAATTAAACCTCGATCCCGTCATCGAGCGATCCATGTGTGGTTGAACTCAAAACCTTAGGGGGCTTTTCAGCATGCGTGTGGCGACCTCCTCCCGAAGAAAAGAGCACCATCAATCAACAACGGTCGGCGAACTAGGAACAGATGCATGAAAGCAGCGACGTCCTCAAGTAGGACTGAGCATTGGCGTAACATGTAGGTGACGACCTAGGCTAGCAGAAATCCGGTAACGATAGCCTTAAAGCTTAGCCGGCAACTACATCTTTCAGCGCCACGACCTCCTCTTGGCATAGGCGAGCACGACCAACCAGACGCATTCGTTTAAGTTATTAGATGACAATCGCGTCTCCGTAGCGCCATAACTTCCCTTCACGAGAATGATCAGGATCTAGCGCAAATTATCGCTAGCAACCCTCACACTACACTAGAAAGCAAAACGGCATCCTTGAAGAGGGAGTCACAGAGATTGGGATCCTAGGCTTGGCCATGATCACGATATTGATCCATTTGCTCGACCTGAGAGTCAAAGGATCCCTAATTTTACCAACTAAACTTCCTGGGAGCTCCTCACTCCTAGTCCCATTAGCTGACTCGCCAACAGCAATGCTCGACGAGAAGAGCCCTTCCAGGAAATGCAAGGTGCATCCTATTGTCACAGCTTGAACGACTAGCTATCTTAAGGCAAGTCTCCTGCCGACTTCTCGAAGTGTGTCCTTACAGTGAGGAGATTTGATCTTGAGCCTGAGATCTTCCATCTGCGTGCTACTGGATCTTGCCTGAGACTCGAATGGCTCGCAATAGATATGGTCAACAATGATTTTTGACTCTAAACAACTCTCCGATTCGAGCACTTCACCGGTCAATGGATCCGGTCAACAAAGATTTTCGGCTCTGAACTGCTCTCCTGATTCGAGCAATTCACTTGTCAACGGATTCGATCAACAAAGATTTTTGACTTTGAACTGCTTTCCGGATTCGAGTACTTCGCCAGTTAACTTTTTCAATCAACAAATTTTTTCAGCTCTGAACTGCTCTCTGGATTTGAGTACTTCATCGGTCAACGGATTCGGTTAATAAAAATTTTCTGCTTTGAACTGCTATCCGGATTCGAGCACTTCGCCGGTCAACGCATCCGGTCAACAAAGATTTTTGACTTCGAACTGCTCTTAGGATTCGAGCACTTTGCTGGTTAACGGATCCGATTAACAAAGATTTTTGGCTTTGAACTGCTATTCGGATTCGAGCACTTCGTCGGTCAATGGAGCCGGTCAACAAAAATTTTTGGCTCTAAACTACTCTTCAGATTGGAGCACTTCGCCAGTCAACGGATTCGGTCAACAAAAATTTTCAGCTCCGAACTGTTCTGTGGATTCGAGCACTTCACCGGTCAATAAAGCTTTTCGACTCTGAACTACTCTTCGGATTCAAGCACTTCACCGATCAACGAAGCTTTTCAGCTCTGAATTGCTCTCTGGATTCGAGCACTTTGCTGGTCAACAAAATCGGACAACCACATTTCTGGCTTTGTTACACTCTCCGGATCAAGTGTTGCGGTCAACCAAGCTGATTAACCATCAATCTGGTTCCATCCACTCTCCAGAGTCAAACTTTTTGATCAATGAATCTAAGTCAGACTTGAGGGGACAACATGACCAGTCTCATCCCATTGTGAACATGCGGGAGGCCGAAAATTTGGTCCACCGACATGGGGGCTAGTGATAGGTTCAGTAATCATGGGCCTAAACGGTCAGGCCCCGCAGTAAGCCCACAATCCAATATAATTTCTTCAAAATGAAAGTTCAACATTATTTTTTGAGAAACAGTGCATATGTAAATTCTATTATAAAAGTAAGCACCCTCAAGTATTGAAGGACAAGTAGGAGAAGTTCGAAAAAATTTCATAAGGTTCCATATGGTTCGAAGAAGGGTATAATTGTTGCTAGCCGATCTCCAAGCAGAACAGATTAGCGGCTAGGAGACCCTCGACTCTCCTCTTATCTAGGAGGCCTCTCGGCTCTGAGCCCTTCCGGGGCTCATCGGCCACCTCTAATTTTTGAGGCTTTTAGTCATCCTCTCGTTTGGAAGCTATCGGCCATCCTCCCGTCCTGAGGTCATCAGCCCTCCACCAGTCCCGGAGGCCGCTAACCTTTCGCGAGTTAGGAGGCCTTTAGCCCTCCTCTCGTACGGAAGCCGTCAGTCCTTCGCCAGCTAGGAGGCCATCAACCCTCCGTGGGCACATCTCTAAGACGCTCATCTACCGGGCGCACCTCTAAGCCACCCCTCTGCCGAGCGCATCTCTAAGCCGCCCTTTGTGGGTACGCCTCTAAGTTGGCATTCTGTTGGGCGTATCTCTAAGCCGCCCCTCTGCCGGGCGCACCATAAAGTCGCCCTCCGCGGGTACGCCTCTAAGCTGCCCTCTGCCGGGTGCGTCTCTAAGCCGCCCTCCTACTGGGCGCACCTATAAGCCACCCTCCTACTGGGCGCACCTATAAGCTGCCCAAGCCTCCCAATACATCCCTCTCACACTCCCTTCATTTCTATATCTTCGTATTCCCACCTCGTTTACCTTTAAATGTGTATTCTTCCATTTATTATAAAAAATTTCGGACTTGAGCGTTAGAGTGACAATGGGGGATAGCCCCCCATTGTCCTATGACATCTTGTTTGTGGTTTATGTTGTGCAGGTTCTTGATTATCAGCGACGAAAATCAGACTCGATCCATATCGACTGTCAATGAAAGATTGGAAGGCTCTCTAACCCGTACAATAATAAAAAATCTGGGACACAATAAAAAGGTTATTACTTTAAAATATGATAAATTTGAGAAAATTTTTCAGTATATTATAAAAACAGCATTTAAGTAAAATTTAAGGAGAGATATAAGAAAGTTTTAAAAATAAATTAAGATAAATAAATAAAATGAGATTTTCAATAATGTAGGGATTAGCAAATTAATTTTGGTTTATAGAACCAGAAGCAATTGTCAAACTCTTATCAGCCATAAGATCTTCCTTGTTCACTCCGTAAGCTGGATTTCCCCTTCGCCTCTCTCTCTCTCTCTCTCTCCCTCTCTCCCTCTATCTACCGTCCTCCCCGTGCCAAACCCTAATTGCAATCGGCGTCTATCTTCCCCTAGAATTTCATGTTCAGGTAAATCCACTTTCTTGATCATCTCCTAGCTCCTTTAGCTATCTCGATCTCCCACGCACCTTAAAATCTGTTATAATGGCGTGCCATCTTTGTTGAATTCGCATAATTATCTGAACCAAGATATTAGCCTTGCAGATTAGCATTGCGTCTGATATAATCTTCCCTTTTCGCTAGAGAAAATTGCGCGAGATTTAACAGAAAAATGCACCTCGTAGCATGACTTGGATTTCATCGCTTCACAGGCTTTTATGTGGATTTTGAATTTCATGCTATATCAGTTTGAATTAATCTGAATCCTCATTTGGGTCATGGAAATTGAGTAACTTTTGCATTGTTCATCGGATAAGTGCTTCCTTTGTAAGACTTCTGTTTTTGTTCTTTTAAATTTTTTCCTTTATTTGGATTCATATATGCATATGCTAGAGCGTTTGGTTTTGTATGGTTTACTGAGGGGTATTGATTCTTGTTGTCGTAGAGTGAGTGTAATTGTTGCGGCGGTTGTCTCGATGTGGAGGAGTCACGGGATTGTATATCGAGGCTGCTGAAAGGGGTTCACATGGAGAATGTGTGTGATACTAATCATCTGAATGCGGATGCCCTTTTGCCTCCGCGAAAACGGTTGCTTGCGGGATTGAAGAAACAGAACTTTGAGAGCCCGTCTCAATGCTCTCAAGAGAATTCAAATTCTATTTCATTGAGCAGAATCGATGCCCGTATTAAGAGTCTAATGGAATCGTACAAGAATGGATTGAACATGTCGCTTGAGGAAATCACAGTTGCTTCTGGATCAGCAGCTGCAGCTGCTGCTAGGGCTGCTGAAGCTGCTAGGGCTGCAGCTGAGGAGAAGTCTGCCATTGCAGCAAAGGCAGTAGCTGCAGCCAAGCGTGCATTGGATTTGGTTGCATCTTATTCTGAACAGCGAAGCTGCAAAGAAAGGTACCAGAAGAAAAACAAGTTGAAGAAGCATGTCCCTGTTCAGCTGTTATACAAAAAATACCAACCTGTGAAGAACTGCAGGACAGATGAAGAACTTGCCCGTAAATTGCATCGGGCGATGAATAGCTCCCCAAGAATTTCAAAAAAATTTCCGGATTCTGACTCAAAAAACCATAAGCATAAGAAGCTTAAGATCTCATCCACAAATGAGAATGGTAGATTTCCAAATGGTATATCAATTAAGGAAGGAAATTGTCTTCCTACTCTCAGTAGAGATGATAAACCAAGCGAAATCGGTTCTGAAGCGTTCATTGAGGAATCTCATATTGCTAATTTAGATGACAAGGTGTCAAAATCTGTCACACCTGACAAAATAGAGGAAACTAGTGGAGATGCAGAATCAAATCAAAGTGTGGAAAAAAATTTTGAAGCATCAGATGATTTGTGTACCAATGGAAGAAAGAGGGGAAGAATCAAGCAAAAGAAGTTGTCCTTGAGCCTCTGCAGCTTTAAAGATCAAGCAAACCCGAGGGACGAGCTGAACCCCACTAGCTCAACATCAGTTAGAGAGGCCAGAGATGAATCAGTCGAGCATGGTTTGTCTTTTCCTTCCATGGGACCTATTGCTGAGGGCATCCAATCAATTGGGGCTACTCCAACATGGAAATGCCAGGATTTTAAGGTTTCTAATTGCATGAAACAAAATAAAGTTGTCCAGTCGTAATGCCCGAGTTTCAACTGCTGGTGGCTACTCTGATAGAGCTTCACAATCCAGGTAGGATTTCATTTCATCATCCTCTTGTTTGTAGAAAAAGGTGTTGTTGTATTGTATCCTTTTGCTTGTTTATTGGCATTGTGAAATAAAGGATAGTTCTTTGCTATTATTCTCCATATTCGTCTTACTTCTTCTGGATGTAGATATACAAAAGAGAATTTTGTACTATGTTCTCATGGATCTTTCAGCAAATCAAGTCTCATCTTTTTTAGCTCTAAGTATTTAGTGTTCGTAAGTGAAGATGCCCTGTTACGGTTAAAATCTATCACAGGAACTGATACATTTTGTGTAGCGATCCGAGTCTATGTGGTATCAGAGCTAATCTCAGCTGAAAGTGTGAGGATGTGAGCTGAGCCAGTCTTGACCCCTGCCACACATGATGAGCATGTCGTTCCTTAAACGAGGTGGAGTGTGGGAGTTGGTGTCCGAGATCCCATATTGCTTAGTAAAATGAAAAGGGTATGTCTTATAGTAAAAACTAAATATTTCCATTTTTACAATCATTATTCTAAAAAAAATAAAAAAGAACAAAACTGTGTGGGTGTAGTCCTATACCCGTTGTCTAAAATAGACAATATATTGTCACGAGGGCTCAAATTATTACATTTTATAACACAAAAAGAAGCCAGGTTGCTCGAAGACGTCCGAGACCAGGCAAGGTTGAGGGTGGCAGCATACCAGCAAAGGGTTGCCTGGTACTATAATAAGAAGGTGAAGTCACGAAAGTTCAAGATAGGAGACCTGATATTGAAAAGTATAGAGGCCACGAGCAAAAACACCGGCCGGAATAAACTCTCCCCGAATTGGGAAGGGCCATTCCTGGTCTCTACTATCCCTCGAAATGGGGATGATAAGTTGTACACCCAAGAAGACAGACTAGTCCCTCGGACATGAAACTCCGCGCACCTTAGGAAGTACTATCAATAAGTGAACAAATAATTAGGTAAGGCAAAACGCATCATTCGGTGTACTTGTAACATGTTTCGTTAACATAATGAAATTGCCTTTCTCGTCTTGCATATCATCGAATGTTGCATGTCATCTCATTAACTCACAAGATCTAGGCTACCCCTAAATCAAGTGAAAGAAACTCTTTCACTTGCCTTAAAACTCAACTATGTTCGAACGACCCAAGAGGTTGTACTCAAAACTCGGCTACGATCGAACAGTCTAAGAGGTCGTACTCAAAATTCGGCCACGTCCGAGCGGCCTAAGAGGTTGTACTCAAAACTCGGCTACGTCCGGACGGCCCGAGAGGTCGTAGTCAAAACTCGGCGATGATCGAGCGACCTAAGAGGTCGAGATTAAAACTCGGCCATGATGCCAAGCAACCCTAGAAGTTGAACTCAAAACTTAGGGGTTTTAAAGCAGTAAGTATGCGACGACCCTCGAGGTAACATTTTCAGCCTAAGACGGGCGGACGATTCAGACATTACGCTAATATGAGATTAAGTTTCTTTAGCGAGCATGTCATAAAAGGACCAAGCACTCCAATGGTCTGAGTAAGACGAACCAAGCGTTTGCACTCGAACAATGTGGATTTTATTCACAAAAAACAATATGCATACAACGGTATGCTTGCAAAAAAAAACTTTACAAAAGTACAATCAGCTCTCGGAGGGTCCCGGCTAACGAGAAGTGTCAAGTTGCTGCTGTACCCTAGGGTGGGTTGGATCCGCTTGCTCCAAGGATCTCGGGTGCCGAGGGGTCTCGGAGTGGCTTGATGGTCCAGGCAAAGAAGGACTGGCAAGCCAACCCCTCCCTGAGAGGCCGTACAAATCCTTCGCACAGGTCGCGTTGGAATTCCAAGGATAAAAAACAGTCGTAGGAAACTGAGGGCTCAACAGCCTCATCACTCTACGACATAGGTTGACACCACCCCAGTACTTGCCTTCCAACGCTGGAGCAATATCGGCCGCCCTCATCGAAGTTCTCAACACTTCCTCCAGTTGGAGGTTCTTGTCCCTTAACAGTTCATACTAGGCCCGCTGAAGCTTCAATGCATCCTTAAGAGACGTGATTGTTCCTTTGGCCTCTGCAAGCTCAGCCTCCAAGCGTTTGCTAGCCCCGGCAAGGGCCTTGGAAGCCTCCAGCTCTGTATAGACTTGGGCGACCTCGCTGATAACCAAGCCAAGACCACTGACCATGTCTTGGAGTTATAAAGGCGGAACAAGTGAAGCAAGTAGGGATAGAAGAAGACAAAGTCAAAAAGTGACGGGTGAATACCTTGGTCACAGTAGAGCCCCCTGAAGTGCCCACTCCCCGAGGGGCCTCGGACTCATTGGGCCCCTCAACTGCAGCATCCTGCACCATTGGTGTCTCAACCCTGGCCTCATGCACAAAAGCAGTAGCATTGAAGACTGGGGGTTCAGCATGCTCCTCGGCCCCTGTTTAGGCTTCAGCTGAACGTGGAGTCCTAGCACCGTCCTCGACTTCATGCTCTTCAGCGGCCATGGGTGAAACTATTGTCGGGCTGTAAACTTGGATTGTAAGGCAGGGGAGCTCAGTAGGCACGTCAGCAGTCGGCCCTGCACCGTAGCTCTCCTCGGCCTCAGATATAGATGCCATCACTATCATCACCACCACTTCCTCTGCTCGAGTCGCCTTAGTCTCCCTCGCCACGTGTCTCTCGCTGTTGTTCTCGGATGGATCATTAATCCAATCCAAGACCTCACCAGTAAATTCAAAGGGCACGTCAAGAAGTGGCTCACTAATGGAAGGCTGGGCGGCGGGGAGATCCTCGGGCTAGCCAGCAGATTGAGAAGCCTGACAGAGGACTTGACAAAGGTTGAGGGTTCAAGACCTTCAGCCTCTCGGGCAGGCTCCGCAACCAAAGTCCTCCTCCTCACAAGAGGTGCGATCACAGTATCATCATCATCAAACGAAGAGGACTCAACAATGGCCACCATACTCTTTGGGCCCTCTGTCCAACGACTCTTCCTTGGCCACTTGGATGGCCCCTCAATCCTTAAAGGTGCTTCCTTCTTCCTCGACGCCTTCTTTCTCCTCTCCGTTACGACGGAGATGGTAGGGGGTCCAGAACCCTCACCATGAGCCCCCCCCCCCATCTGGCCCTTTCCAAGTTCTCCGATCGCAACTAGATATTCTACTTGTTTTCATTGAAAGTACGAAGGTTGGCTCGCATCAAATCCACCACCTCCTGTGCAACCTCCCTCTCCCTTGCGGAAGGGTCTACATCCATGTTGCTCGTAGCAGTGGAAAGATCCCAAACCTCCGGGATCCCAGGACGGAGAACTTATCCTTCCACCTCTTAGTAGAATTTGGATTCCCGCCACTCATAACAACATATTTAGAACATGGGGTGGCGGCAATCCAGTCCAAATTATAGGTGAAGCGAAATATTACCTTCACCACTGCGGCCTTAAGAATTATGTTGTGACAACGGGCGAAAACGCAGAGCGAAATAAGGTACCTAACGGCGTTAGGTTGTAACCTAGCAAATGGGACCTTCCGTGCCTTCATAATGAGATAGAGCTCCGATGGGACATGAAAGCAGAACCCACCACTGAGGTGGATTTCGTAGACAGTGATGAAGCTGTCCGGAGGATTACAGGCCCTCTGATGGAGATCAGGAATCACCATGGCCATCGATTTGGGTATCTTGTATCTGGAGCAAAGGGCTTCGAGTCTGCCCAGAGAGATAGTGGAAGCGATGTCATTTAATTCCGGGAGCCGTTGAATCTCAAGGAGAAAGTGCAGAAGAACTGGAGAGGAAAGAAAAGTTTGGAAGGAGAATAGCCAAGGATCTTAGGAGAGAAATCCCTTAGGTTGTGTGAAGGAAAACGGGAAGGAAGGCAAACCATAACATTTGAAATTGGCTGAAAAGTGAAGGGCGTGTGCCATCATTACCTTGGCCACATGGCGATCCCCTATATGCTGCCAAAGATAGTGACCCTTGGCTTCCCAAGGTGACGTCAATCAAATCGACACGCATTTACTGCGCCTTAATGACCGAAAAATGGTGGCCCAGACCAACGTCTTGGACTCAAATGAAGCTCTCGGACGTACACTCGCGGAAAGCTTTAAAGCACAAAACGTCCGAGGATATTTCGGGACATTCGAGGATGCCATCACAAAGTGTGCGGCGGTGCCCAGAGCTGCAGATTCCCTTAGACATTTTGGCCCTGTGGTAGACCCCTACAAGTCCTCAAGCAATCCGATCAATGTGCCCATATTAATGTCCGCGGACGCAAAAAAAAAAAAAAAAAAAAGAGAAGGAGAAGAAGAGAGAGCAAGCGTCGACTTCAAACAAAGACTGAGCAAAGCCACTCAGCAAAGGGATGGGCTGACTTTCAAATGAAAACGCATTTTGCATGAAAGCCATTCACGTCCCTTGGACATGCCAAAAGAAGGAAGGGTTCATACAATCAGTGGAGAGAATAAAAACAACAACTACTTTTATCAATCAAACTTCATTTACAAAGTATACAGTTCGTGACAGTAAAAGTACAAGAAAGAGGAAGAAGATACGGCACGGAACATAAGGGTGCTTGGGGCATGGCAAGGGTGCCGGATTGACGTGGATCACCACGACTCCACCGCCGGTAACCCAACAAGCCAAAGGGCCGTCGATGTTGGTCAGCTCCTACGGGCTAGCCCCATGAAACATGACCAACACCCATAGCAGAAGCTTTGACGGGGAAGCGAAAAAACTTATGCTCCCTCGATAGGAACTCCTTTCTTTACCTCCACTACAGGCAGCAAGAGCGATGGTCCAAGTGAAGTGGAGACCACGAGCGATGTGCTACACCAGGGGCAAGGCGCCCTGCGGTAGCTCCGTCGTGGTCCTGCACCGCACAGGAGATCATCACAGCCTGGAGGGGGGCACACGACAACAACAGAATAGCCAAGCCACCCTCACTAGTATGAGGAACCGCCTATGGTAGGGACGTGAGGACAGTCTTCATTGGTAGCTTCAAATCTCCAGTTTGTTCACCTGACTCCTTTGCGGATACCCATAGGAAGCAAAGTGAGCCAATGCCCCCGCATTATTCCTCCGAAATAAGCTGAGGGATGAACCACACAGGTTGAGAAGCTCTCCTATTTATGGACAAGCTGTCACTCTACCTGCGCTTACTTGGGCACGCTTCCCGATAGCCATGATTTAGGAGGAAGAAAGGCCTTCAAAGCACCTGGAAAGCCTGTACTGTGGTATGGAAAAGGCGCAACGTCAGACTGCCTGGAAAAGACGCGATGCCAAAAGAAGACAGAACATAGCGCACCCCAAGGAGGGCAATGCAACGTCAAACTGGGCCCAAAGTGGACATGCCAGGCCTCGACTGTAAGTCGGTCCAGCCATGGGGGGCTAGTGATGGGTACTGATACCTAAAAGGCCCATGGGTAGGATCCATTTTTCAGTGCCTGGACCCTAGCACCGTAGAGATCTGGCAGGCCCAAGAGGCCGAAGAGATCTAGGCACTCGGGCCAGCCCAGACGGTGTAATAGACCTAGAGTTCACCTGGGCCCATGGGCTCGAGATGGAATGCTAACGTCACCTTACCTGCAAAGGTGGCACACTATGGGATTTGATGGGCAAACCTGTCAGACTGTCAAAAGAATGATGGCCTACATCACACGCCCGGTCACTCCAAATGGGACACCATGGGAGATCCTCCAGTGTGCACGAAAAATCCCTGGCACAGAAGACTGGATTGGTGGAGTTGGTCGCCAGCTTCCTGCACACGCCAGCGCCACGTGGACAACCCCCAACAAACGGTTCAACCACCATAAATATATTAACTGTACACC
>JAOVVI020001677.1:0-23412 GCA_028571085.2 Nepenthes alata
TTGACCACCCGGGACTTTGGGTGCAACCTTAAACTTTAGTTATATATATTAGGACGTCCGAATATATTAGTTCCGTCAATTTCTTACGATGGTTCTCAATTAAATATACAGTGGGGTATGTTAGCTACCAAATGTCTCAACCATTCTTCCGACAGAAGTAGCCTATCAAATACGTCCCCGTCGTGACTAAGCCTCCCCGTCGGGAGCGGTGCCAAAAGTCTCGTGCCTCAGATCACATATAACGACCCATCAGGTCTTAGACCACCATGGTCCCGTAGTGACCCTGCCCCCGACAGCATGCATGATTAATGCAATGCTTGATTCATGGTTTCACAATATACGGATATACAAAAATATAAAATATATACTATTCGGGTGCCCGAATCCCTCCAACATTATAAATAACCATAAAAAGTCCACCGAACAACCGATAAAACTTACATGCATGTAAACAATAAATAGAGAAAATATATAAAAATTACATGCATGTAAATAAAATATCTGAAACATACGAAAATATTATCAAAGATAAATTAGACCAAGAATTGACTTACGGATATTTGCTTTAACCTTTTTTTTCCCCGGATCGAAAGAAAGATGCTTTGGAATACCCAAAGGGCACGTTTCTCTCTCCTGTTGTGCCTTTCTCTCTCTTTCAGCTTCCTTTCTCTCTCCTCCATGCTGCGCCACCTCGCCAGCAGCCGCTGCCGCTTCGCCCGCAAGCCGCCGCTGCTTCACCCGTGAGTCGCTGCTGCCTCAGCCTCCTCTGGCGGCCACCGCTCCTTCTCGGGAGAGCTTTCTCTCCCCTAGTCGTGCACACGGCCGCATGTGCAACCCTCTCTCTGCACACCCTTGGCTGGGCGCACCACCATCGCGCAACCACCACACCGGTGTGCCACCACCGCGCCGATCTGCCCTCCGGCCGACCCGAAACCAGCGACGCTTCCCCTTCCCTCTCTCCTGCGCGAGCCCGCTACGCCGCCGAGCACTGCCACCGCGGCTTCGCCACGCGCCGCTCAGACTCCTCCCTTGTTTCTCATTCCCTATTCTTCTTCCCCTTCCTTCTTCTTCTTCCCCTTCCCTGCGCCGAAACCCTCCCTCTCTTCTTCTGCTTTTCTCCTCTCTCTCCCTCTCTTTCTCTTTTCTTTTTTTTCCCTTTTTCCTCCTGCTTTCTTCAGCCACCGCCAGACCCCTCCTCCTTTAATTAATTTCCCCCCATCCCCTTTCCGCAAAACAACCATGGGTTTCGGCCCAAGGTTTTTCTCATTTTCTCTTATTTATTTATTATTATTATTATTATTATTATATACACACATAATATCTTTAATTATTTTAAACTTATAATTAATATTAAAATAATTAAAATAAGAATTTAAACCTTACAACCACCTCTACGGAGGCCATGATACTGAGAACTACAGGACATTACATAAGAAAATTGAGGAGTTAATAAAGAGATGTCACCTCAACTACTTCCTACAAAGTCCTAGATAATCATACGAAACAGCGAAGACATGAGAGGCTGACTAGCTAAGAGGCAGAGTGGTCGCGAGGGTGGTCAACATAATTTCCATTTGCCCAGACAGCGGTGGTGTTGAGGAGGATCCAGTGGTGAAGAATAAGAAACCTATGGTAGAATTTAGGGCTGAGATCATTAGTTTTTGTAACAAAGATATGGTCCATGTAACATCTCCCATTCTCATTCCTTGGTTGTAACAGCACTCATTTCTAACCGTAATTTAGACTACTAGATGAAACGAGTATTTATTAATAATGAAAGCTCACACAATATTCTCTACCTCGAAACTTTTTTTAAATTATGGATTAAAAGAAGTCAGATGACTGTAACTAAAGGACCCCTGTATGGACTGGATAACGAGTTAGTGCTAATACAGGGAGTCATCCAACTTGAGGTCACATTAGGGACCCATCTGAGGATATCATCAAAGACCCTTTCCTCCATGGTGGTAGACCTGCCATCGGTCTATAATGCGATTATCGGACGCCCTTGCCTGGCCGCCTTTGAGGCAGTAACCTTGATCCCATACTTAAAGATGAAGTTCTCGACATCATACGGGATTGGGAAGGTCCTTGGACATCAAGCTGCGGGACGGATGTACTACCTGTCCCATATCACATAGACTCCTCTTCCTCATTCCATGGAAGACTTAGACTTCTGTGATGAGACGACATTACAACAAGCCAAGTCTGGAGAAGCCATCGATCGAGTCCCTCTGGATCCTAGAGATTCAAAAAAGGTTATCCAGATAGAAAGTTCTCTGCTTCAAGCTTTCCGAGACCAACTAATTAGCTTCTTGTGAAAGAATTCGGACGTTTTGTTTGGACTCTTAATGACATGTCAGGGATATCGACTGGAAAAATGGTCCATAAGTTAGGCCTAGATACCATTCATAAGCCCATGAGGCAAAAGAGGAGGAACTATTAGGTGAAAAAGCTGGTGGCAATTCGAGATGAGGTAAAAAAGATTCTGGATGTGGGATTCATAAGGGAGGCACACTACCCAGACTGGCTGTCCAACGTTACAATGGTCAAAAATAATAACGAACAGTGAATGATGTACGTGGATTTCACAAATGTCAATAAAGCGTGCCTAAAAGGCAGCCTCTCACTCCCGAGTATTGATTCACTTGTAGACTCGACGTCCAACCACGGGTTTCTAAGCTTCATGGACACGTGTTCGGCTACAATCAAATAAGGATGAGTCCTGAAGATGAAGAGTACAATCATTCATGATAGACCAAGGGATATACTGTTATAAAGTCATAACCTTCGGCTTCAAGAATGCTGGTGCTACTTATGAGAGACTCGTGAATAAAATATTCGAGGGCCAGATTGGAAGGAACGTTGAGGTTTATATGGACGATATGCTCGTCAAAAGAAAAATAACCGATCATCTCATCTAAGACCTGGATGAGGCCTTCAATGTCCTAAGAACGTACCAGATGAAACTCAACTTGGCAAAGTGTGCGTTTGGAGTGATGTCTAGAAAATTCTTAGGCTACATTGTTTCATGCCGAGGGATTGAAGCAAATTCAGAAAAGATCAAGGCTATCCTTGATATGAAATCCCTTGGACCGTGAAAGAAGTCCAGAAGCTTATTGGAAAGTTAGCAGCGCTGTCACACTTCCTGGCCAAGTCGGCCGAGAAGTACTTGTTGTTCTTTAAGACCCTATGAGGGACAAAGGTAACGGCTTTCAATAGACGGCCGACTGCAAGGAAGCCTTCCAAGGACTTAAGGAGTACCTATTAAACCCACCTCCATTGACTTCTCCCTAAAAAGGAGAGGAGTTATACCTGTATCTTGTGGTTTTAGACAAAGCCCATTGTTCAACCTTGGTCAGTCAGCAGAATGGGAGGTAGTAGCCCGTGTACTAATTCAGTAAAGTCCTAATTGACGCTGAGACAAGGTATTCCCGTGCAGAAAAGATGGCTCTGACGCTCATGTATTCCATTAGAAAATTGAGACCATACTTTCAGGCAAATAAAGTAATCGACTTAACCGACCAGCTCTTGAGAGCGATCCTGTAAAAGCCATCAACGTCGGGATGGTTGGTTAAGTGAGCCATTGAGTTGGGTGAGTTTGACATAGAGTTCCATCCGAGACCTTCCTTAAAAGGTCAAGCTCTGGCATACTTTATTTTCGAAACCACAACAGCAACTTAAGACTCCTCGGACACTTGTGATGTTGAGAAATTATACAGCCCAACGATTTGGACTCTGCATGTGGATGGCTCGTCAACGAAGGATGGTTGTGGAGTTGGCGTTGTACTAAGAACGCTCGAAAGATCAGAGATAAAGTATTCGATGGTACTCGGATGCCCAGCAACCAACAACGCCGCGGAGTATGAGACCATGCTTGCAAGACTGCGATTGGCGAAGGAGTGCTTTGCCAAGGATCTGATTTCCTATAGTGACTCTGAGCTAGTCATCAATCAAGTCCGCAAATATTTCGAAGCCAACAGCCCACAACTATACAAATACCTCTCAAAGGTCCGAGAACTCATGTCAGCCTTTGAGATGGTAGAAATGGTCCACATTCCACAGGAAGATAACGCAAAGACCAACCAACTTACAAAAGCGGTAGCCTCGGGAGACCCAAAGCAATATGCCAGAGGAATGCGTGAGGTCCTCAACAAACCTAGTGTGAAAGATTTTGAGATAGAAGTGATCGAGGTCAACAATTGGATGATCACCTACCTAAGGCATTTGTCTGATGGGACACTGTCTGAGGACGCAGAAGAGGCCAAGAAGGTGAAAAAGAAGGCAGGATAGTATACAGTCATGGATGGCTGACTGTATCACTAAGGATTCTATGCCCCCTACATGAGGTGCCTAACCCGAAAAAGAAGTTGATTATGCCTTTGGAGAGGTGCATATCGGGATTTGTCGATCCCACATTGGGGGTAAGAACCTTATGTTTAAGCTGATGAGGTAAGGAAACTACTGGCCAACCATGAAGTATGATGCCATAGACTTTGTACGAAAATGTGATAATTGTCAAGTTCTCAACAACCTTTCCCACCAACTGCATATAGAATTCAGAGCTCTACAATCACCTTGGCCCTTCGCACAATAGGGGTTGGATATACTTGGGGTTCTACTGATAGCATCCGAACAAAGGAAGTTCTTAATCGTTAGAATCAATTGCTTCACAAAATGGGTTGAGGCTATGCCAATGGCTCGCATAATCGAGCGGAACGTGACAGACTTTGTCCGGTAGTGCACTGTGTGCAGGTTCGGCATCCCAGAATACATTATGATTAATAATCAGACCCAATTCTCCGAAAAATGGTTCACCAAGTATTACACTAACCTAATGATAAGGTTGTTGCATACATCGGTCGCGTACTTGCAATGCAACGGTCAGGTGGAGGTCATGAACTGCACAATATTACATTGATTAAAAACAAAATTGGAGCACGTTAGGGGCTCGTGGATTGAAGAACTGCCGTCAGTGTTGTGGTCTTATAGGACAACTCCGAGAGAGCCAACGCGAGAAACTTCTTTCAGCCTGTGTTTTGGGGTCGAGGCGGTCATTAAGGTCAAAGTCGGGTTGCTAAGTCTCTGCGGGGAAAGGTTCAGTCCGCTCAATATTGTACAGAGACTCTGGGAGAACCTCAACCTTCTTGAAGAAGTCTAAGACGCAGCAAGACTGCGGTGTACCAACAATGGGTTGCCCGATATTATAATAAGAAGGTGAAAGCACGCTAGTTTGAGGTAGAGGACTATATACTGAGAAGTATTGAGGCTACCAAAAAAAATATTGGTAAGAACAAACTCTTCCCGAATTGGGAGGGGTCGTTCCTGGTCTCGACCATCTTACAAAATGGGCATACAAGCTACGCACCCAGGAGGAAAAGTTTGTCCCATGAACATGAAACGCTACTTACCTCAAGAAATATTATCAATAAGCTTTTAAAACACACAAGTATATTATTTACATTACGTGCTTGTATCACATTTCATTAATAAAGTGATAGTTTTTGTTTAAATTATCATTTTACATCCTATTGAGTGATCACACACCGTCTTATAAAGCAACAAGGCCGAGGCTGCCCCTAAGTCAAGTGGATATGGTTCCTTTCACTTGCACTAAAACTTAGCTATGTCTAAGCGGTCCAAGAGGTTGTACAAAAAATTCGGCTCTATCCGAGTGGCCCAAGAGGTTGGACTAAAACTTGGTAATATATCGAACAGCCCAAGAGGTCGTGTTAAAACCTGCCCAAGGACGAGCGGGCTCAGAGGTCGGACCTAAAATTTGGCAATGTCAAGCAACCCTTAAGGGGTTGAACTAAAACTTAGCGGGCTTTGAAATAGTAAGTGTGCAAAGACCTAAGATGTCGCACTTTCAGTCGACAATGGTCGAAGGATTCAGACATTTTACTCAAAAATGACAAGATTTTCCAAGTGCCTAAGTCTAAGAAAGAACCACAACGACAAACAAGACGTTTGTACTTAGACGATTTGAATTTTATTCATAAAATCGATATATGTACAACATTGTACATATATATATATATGTGTGTGTGTACAACAAGACACATTAAGGAGCCAAAGGTCCTGCATGCTCCGAGGATCCTGGTTGTTCGGAGGACTCTCATCGGCTAGACGGCCCTGCTTGCGAAGACTCAGGAGACCTCCAGCGTGATGGGAGACCAATCAAGTCGTCTTTGCGTTGGGTGCTGGAGTTCCTCTGGTCAAAAAGGGTAGTGGGAAACATTGGGACCAAAAGCTTCGTGATCCGACGGCACATGTCAATGATGTCCTTGTACTTACGATCGAGGCTCGGAGCAATGTCGTCAGACTTGAATGAAGTCCTGAGCTCCTGTTTCGACAAGAGATTCCTCTCTCGAAGGATTATGTGCAGCCTCTCCTGCT
This sequence comes from Nepenthes alata, assembly GCA_028571085.2. Taxonomy (NCBI): domain Eukaryota; kingdom Viridiplantae; phylum Streptophyta; class Magnoliopsida; order Caryophyllales; family Nepenthaceae; genus Nepenthes; species Nepenthes alata. The sequence continues at coordinate 6,400 of JAOVVI020001677.1, forward strand.
CCTTCAGCTGGCCCTCAAAAGTGGAAATGCGGCTCTCGACTTTGGCAAGTTTGAGCTCTAAACTCTAGATGCGTTCCCCCACGTGGAAGCTTCGAACTCTACGTAAGCCTGGGCAGCCTCACTGATGATCGCGCTAAGGCTGCCGGCCATATCATGAAGCTGTAAAGGCAAGATACATCAATAAAATATCAACAAAAGGGGACAAAACCATAAAGGGAATAGAGGAATACCTTGGTCAGAAAGGAACTTCCGAAAGTGCTCTCCCCTCTAGGAGTTTCCGGCTCCCCAGGTTCTGTGGTTGCGGGCTCCTACACCACAAAAACCTCAACTCTAGCCTCGGGCGCAGAGGAGGTGCCACCCAAGGCTAGGGGCTCGGCCGCTTAGAAATGGTCCTCGACTAGAGTATCCTCAGAAGCCGCGGATGGCATCATCATTGGACTGTCAATTTGGATTGCTAGGCAAGGGTGCTCGGTAGACTCTACAGCAGGCTCTACAGTAGGCAGCTCAACGGCCCGACTCTCCTCGACCTCAACAGCGTTAGCAGTTGTCGTTGTCGTTGTCATCACTGCTTCATCGGTCCGCATCACCTCAACCTCCTTGCAGCCTGCTCCACGATGGTGTCCTCGAATGGATTATCAATTCAGTCCAAGATCTCACTAGAGAATCCAGAAAGGATGTCAGGAATGGGCTTGTCGGGGATAGGCTTAGTGACAGGTGGGTTCATGAGCCAGCACACAGGCTCAGAAGGCTGCCTGGATGACTCAGCAGAGGTGGAATTTTCGACACCAGTAGTATCTTAGATGGAGGCTACTTGCAGAGGTCTCGACCGCTTGAAGAGATGCGCTACCATGGCGTCATCATCGTCAGACGAGGAGCTCGCAATAGTGGTCATCGTACGCTTTGAGGCTTCAGTCCAGTGAATTTTCTTTGGCCACTCGGACGGCTCCTCAATCCTCAGAGTGCCCTCCTTTTTTCATAACTTCTTCTTTTACTTCTTCTAAGAAGCAGCAGCAACAACACCAGATTCCTCAACGTGAGACCCCCACTTGGCTTTCTCTAAGTTCTCAGGTCTCAGCCAAATGTTTTTCTTATTCTTATTGAAGGTGCAAAGGTTGGCCATCACCAAGTTTATAATCTCCTTGGCAGCCTCCCTCTCCTCTTTGGAGGCATCCGAGCGGTGCTGGTCAACCACATTCCCCCAAGTGTTGTCAACGGCTCAGTTCTCCTGGACCGAGAAAAATAAATATTTATCTTTTCATCACTTGATAGAATCGAGATTTACACCACTCATAACAGCGAACTCAGGACGTGGAGTCATAATAATTCAGTGCAAGTTATGAGTAAAGCGAAATATTACTTTCACAATGGCAAGCTCAAGTACTTTATGATGGCAGCGTGCAAAAATATAAAGGAAAATAAGATACCTGATGGCGTTGGGTTATAACCTCTCGAACGGTACTCCAAGTGCCATCATAATAACTTACAGCTCCATGAGAACAGGAATGCGAAGCCCACCCTTGAGGTGGACTTCGTATACGATAATAAACCCATCAGGTGGGCTACACGCCCTATCATTGGGCTCAGGGACAACCATCACCATCAAATTAGGGATATCATACTTCGTACGGATAGCATCGAGATCGGCCAAGGACGGGGAAGACGCGATTTCCTTAACCCCAGGAGCTCTAAAAATTAGAGAAGAAGCACGAAAAAAACGAGAGAAAGAATGCTTGGGAAAACGACAACCAAAGTTTCGAGAAAGAAAGCTTTAGGGTTGCGCAGAAGAAAATGAAGTTTGAAATTATATTTGAAAACGACTGAAAAGGCTGGAAGGCACGCCCATCACTACTCTTGCCACGCGTCAATCACCTATACGCTACTAGAGGTAGTGGGTTTTGCGTTTCCAATGTGACGCCAATGTTATTAATTGCACATTTATTGTGCTTCGATGGCATAAACGGCAGCACAGTCCAAGCTCTTGGATTATGAGGGAATTCTTGGACTCAAACGCGCTTTAATATACTTGGACGTGAACTTGTAAAAGCCTATGCAATCCGAGGACATTTTTAGATCTCGGACAAATATGCAAAGACAGCGATCATCTATGAATGCCCAGCAGTGCCTAAAATCCTAAGGGTCCTCGAACGTTCTGGTTAGGCCATGGAACCAGAAATTTCCCAGATGTTTTAGGAAAAGTGCAAGCTTCAGATGCCTCTCAGATATTTTGGTCATGTGGCCCCAAGCTTTTGGTTCAAGTCATATTTGCGGACATTTGCAAGAAGCAAGGGTGCAAGCGGATTTTTCATGGAGAGAACTTTCACATAAGACTCGTCTGCGGCCACCGGACATACCAATGGCCAAGGTACTCAGATCCTTTGGAATGGGGGGCTAATGATAGGTACTAATACACAAGGCCCACTTTAAGATCCATTTTTTCAAAGTTAGACCATGATGGCACAAAGACCCAGGAGGCCCAGGAGGCCCAAACGCCAGAGTCGGCCCACGTGGCATAATGGACTCGAAGTCCATTTAGGCCCATGGACTCAAGATGGGTCTCGGATGCCGCCTCACCTGCAAAGTTGGCGTGCTAAAGATTTGGTGGATAATCCTGTCAGACTGCAAAAAAAATAATGGCCAGTAAAGTACGCAATCTTGTGAAGAAAACGTCACACCAGACAGGCATACACGCAATCCTCCTGACACGGCAAAGGGGATTTGCAGAGTTGGTGGTAGGTTTCCTACACAAGCCAATCCCACGTGGATGCCTCTTAGTGAGAAGCTCAAAAACTATGAATACATTAAGTGATTACCAAATAAAGGATCCTAATATTTACTCTTGCTAGTTGTAATAGAGAAAGAGAAGAGAGAGAAAAAAAAGGCTCGTATTGTAAGAGTAATTTCTAAGAGTTTTCATACATTTAGTTCTCAGCCTCTTGTACTTCGGCGCATTCTATAGCCCCTCTATAATCAAACAGAAGATAGTGAAAGTAGTTCTCGTATCAAAGTCCTGTGATTTTTCCTTCTCATTTAAGAGAAGATTTTTCACATAAAAACTCTCTGTATGTTAGTCATCGTACTCAATCTCTTTAATCTTTGCATGAGCACTAATTGGTGTTGCTGTCGGATCATCGTCCATATCAAAGTAAGAATTCGAGGACACAACAAGAAACAATTACAAACTAAGGATAAAATATTTAAGGAAATGAAAGAAAACAGTTGAGGGAAGGACTTAAATCTGCTAATCGAATATAGGGAGATAATTTGTTCAGCATGTTGGGATCCGATCCGAATACACACCACCCGATGCAACGAATCAAAACCCAACCCCTTTTCAAATATAAGCCATCAAATTTGTGAGTATAATAAACATAATATTGCACAACGATTTTTAAAGTAGAAAATTATTTTCAATTAAGAAAGAAATTACGAGATAAATTTTAAAATAATCTACTGTAAAAGTGTCGATTACAAGAATCACTTTTAAAATTCCTTTATTACAAAGTTGAGTGAAAAATGGGTGACTACAATTTTCCTTAATACACCCAATAATCCACAAAAAAGTGTAATGAGAAATAAGAGTAATTAAATAAAAATACGCTTCTAGAAATCACGTTTAAAACAATGTACTCGACATTGGTGAAGAACGAAACTCAAGTTGAATCTTAACCAGATGCCGAACGTGTTCCTCTTCTCTTCCTCTCTCTATGCAGCACCCATTGTGGAGATTGATTTCAGAATCTTTAACTCCAAATTGTGTCAAGGCAATTTTACAGTCCCGAGTTGAGCTCGAGCGCTATGTAGGTGTGACTCGAGCGTTGGTGACTCTGGAACCAACATGAGCGATCCTCAAGCGCAATATCTTGGCAAGCAATTTGGAATTCGCGCTTGAACTCTACTTGAGTGACCCTTGAGTACTTGACTCGGCCTTTGCCTCGTAGCCACTCGCCGTGTTCGTGTAGCGTGCGCAAACACTCTAATTCTCGTACAAAACTCGTGTGATCTTTCAATGATCTTTCGTTTGTTGAGATATCTATAAGGGAGTAATCAAAATCCAACATAATAGAGGGAATAAAAATACAAGAAAATAATCTACTAATAAGGTGATTATAAAATAAAAAAGAAATCACCCAATATTTAAATAAGTTATTTAGAGATTCATGCACCTATTCAACTAATAAGAGGATTAAAGATACTTTTAAAAGCCTAAACTCGTCTTAAAAAGTGGAAGCAAAAATGAAATTCGAGGGATGTGAAAAATATAAGAATAGGCTTTAATACATAAAAAAAATGTTGTTTTTGTAATGACATGTAGCGTGGATGTGGATTTTGGTTTGAGAAATTTTAGGGCGGTGCGGTAGGACATAAACCCTCGTAGCGCAACGGGGCGATGGGAGAGTGCAAGTGGCTGCGAAAATACCACAGTAGGAGTCTGAAAACCCCCAAACCGGAAATCTCTCTCCGAATACTTTAATGGCGGCGAAGCGGCAGGAACGAACTGAAAAATCAAGGAAAAGGAAACGGAATCCAGGAAACAATGGTGAATCAGGCACCTCAAAGTGGAAGAAGAAGCCGAAGTCTCTCTCTGATCTTGCAAACAATGCGTCGAGGAAGACCCTTAAAGTGAACCTGAACAAACCACACTCGACGAAAAAGGACTTCCAGAGATCGGAAAATCAGCAGGAGCAGAAGGACCTGCTGGATAAACGTTCTCGCCGCCAACGAGCTAAGGTCATTTATCCTTTTTTTTTACAAGTATCTATCTGGTTGCTGCAATTGTTAAGTTGGAAGCGTGATTGTGGTTAATTTGAATAATGTTTGGGTGCCTTAAATTGAGTGGTGGAATCTGATTGTTTCGGTCCTGTATTGGTTTGTGAAATTTTATTGCAGGAATTAGCGGAGGCTAGAAAGCAGAAGAGGAAGAGGCATTTTACACTTGAGCAAGTAAGTGCTTCGTGGTCAGCTTCATTTTTTTTGCGGTTAACTTTTATTTTATTTAGCTTGTCAGTGGCACTACTAACTAATTTCGCATTCCATGATACGAAGGTTTATTTCTTATTCTTTGTTTATTTGTGGAGTCATTGAAACTTCCGGTTCGAAGATCAAATGGTATTAAATGGATGGTTTGTGAACCTTCCTCCCCTTCCGTGTGCCTTGAGTCTTTTCAGACTCGGATCTGATTGGATGGCTGTGAAATTCAGTCTTACTTCCCTAGAATGTGATGTTAGACTGGCAGATGTTATTGCTTTTTTGAAAACAAAATTGTCCGAGAAAGGAGAGAGGATGCTTAAACACAGCAGAAAATGAATTTTTTTTTCTATTGAATTTCAGAAGCAATTAAGGTCATGCCATAATAATTATACGAAGCCTCTTAGAGACTAAAGGAGTCAGGTCCTTCGAAACGACATTTGATTTTGAAGGTGACATAAGAGTGGAAATCAAAACAAAACAAAGTATATCCCATAGAAAGGCTCTTGTAAAAATGATAGAGCCGTGGAATCCTGTCTCAAAGGGAAAGTACTAGTTTTCTCACTAAGAGAAACTTTCTTGTCCAGAAAATTAACAAGCTGGGGTAGAAAAGTCCAGTGTCAAGTTGATTTTGAAAGGTTAACAATTAGCCTCAAAAGGTTTTGGCCTCTAAATCATATGCGCATGAAGTGAATTTTAGATCAATTCCTCTCCATAATTTTTATTTATTACACGTCCAAATTTGTGAGAACAAAGGTGAGAGGAGAATGAGGGAGGGAGGGGTAGCTACAGAATTCAATCTATCTATGATGCACATTAGCCCATAGATGTATGGGATCCTTCCTTCAAGATTATCCATAGTTGCAAACAGGCCTCCGTGAATATACTTTGCTGTACATGTCTTTTGGGCATTTTCCCATTTTAATCTTTTTTGTTTAACACATGATTTCTAGTCTACTGTAATTTCTAAAATGGTATGGGAATGCTAAGCGAAAATGTTAATTTGTCCATAAAGGATTACCATAGCAAATCAATCCAGTATGTCTTACAAATTCACGGTGTGCAGAGGGTTAGTGAATCTGTCAAACTACCATTTCTCGTCACCTCTTATGTTCCTGACCAACTAGGTTCAAGCTAACCAACTAGGGTCTCCATCTATGAAGCGTGGATACCGGCATGGGATACGGACATAGAACTAACACGCTAACAGATTATTTTTTAAAAATCAAGGATTTGATAAGTTGGGGACATATAAACTAAAATTATAGTTTATAATTTTTTAAAATTGATGAACACGACTATTTTATATTAAATTAATGAACACGACTATATTTTAAAACACAATTTTGTCTTTCTCACTTTCAAACTGCTCCACGCTAAATGCAGCCTCCGAGACAAATGTCATCCCTTCTCCCGTGCATCATATCTTTCATCTTTCGTCATTGCATCTTTCTATTTGTTAAGAAAGATTACTGACATGAGTATCGGAGGATAAATTAGGGAGCGAGTTCTGTCAATTCTCTAACCACTTGTTTTTTTAGTTGTGTTGCGCAAGACCTAAGTTACCATAAACGGAGACCGGACCTGCTTTCTTTGAACTGGCAAGAGAGATCCAAGTGGCCCCCTAATCCATGCAGAACTCAGATTCCAGAAGGCATCACTATTGAATACAACATTCTATAGAATTTTATAATCATTTGTGAGATCGAGTTTAAATTCTACTTACCGTTGATTTTGAAGAAAAATTCTAGGAACTACTAAATATAACATGAAAACATCTTTAATAATCCAAAAAAGAGGTTTTGATTCTCGGGGAGTCAAAAAATATCCCAAAGGAGTGGATCATACTTTAATATCTTTAAAGATATTGAATACAAGGAAAAGGAAAATCATTTGCCTTGCATATGATTCTTTTCTTGGGAGGTAAAAAAAAAAAAAATCCTTCAGCCTATCCCAACCCCCACCTGCTTATTTCATGATAGGGAAGAAGCTGTGACACACACTATAAAAAAATCTTTTATAGCAAATCATTATTACGAAAAATTGATAAGCTTAACACAAAGGTAGAAAAATCCAACCCCCTACCTTTATTCCCTTAAAGGGATATTCTCTTACATGAGGGCGTCTATACCTTGGTAATAATTCATTTTTTATGGTTTGGAAGGGTTAAGAGAGCGGAAAAATTACTACCTAATCTCCTCCTTAATCCTCCAATCAAACTTGACATGAGGAAAGTAGGATGGTTGAAGTATCTGTCTATGTAGTTGCTTGTTTCCAAAACATTCTTAGAAGTTGGGAGTAGTTTTTTAACGCTGGAGCCTATGAGAGCACTGGGACAAATTAGTCTCCCATGGCTGCATGGCAGGCGAATCCTGTGAGCCAGTGAAGAAGGCTCCTGGTCTTAGGTCCATAAAGAAGCCTCCGGATTTTAACTCCTTGAAAGAGGCACCATTTTTGAGACATGTAGTGAGGTCCTTGGTATCTGCTGATGTTCGTTCTTAAGTTCTATGCAGGAGCTTGCATTACTATGGGAGAAGATGAGGCGTCGCAATATTCCCAAGGAAGAAAGATCAAAGTGTGTGTTTGCAACTATTATCCGTTGGGTTCCTCTTTTGGTGTTGAAGTATATTGTTCAGTTGCACCATAAATGTTAACAGGTTGATAACTGAAGGACTACAAAAAATGAAGGGGATAATTCCTGAAATTGGGAGCTCCCATGTGTCATCACGTGTTCTGCAGGTTATCTATGAGTTTTATGCATTCATTTCTTCCAAAAATTTCTGTAATTGAGCTTGTTAAAACAAAATGATTCAATGAATTCTGATCCTGCCTATTAATCCTTAGACATGCATCAAGTACTGTTCTGAGTCTGAAAGGGATGCTGTATTTGAGGAGCTTCGACCACATTTTCTTTCTCTTGCCTCCAACACATATGCAGTTCATTTGGTGAAAAAAATGCTGGACCATGGTAATGTCCGTGGGAAACCAAGAAAGAAAATGATATCGGTTGATGGATTAGTTTACTATTGCACTTTCTCAAATAAGTTATGATCTGTTTTGCAGCCTCTAAAAGTCAGCTGTCTGGCTTTATCTCAACACTCCATGGGCATGTTGCCCCTCTTCTCCGTCATATGGTAGGATCTGTGGGTATGTAGCAAGAATGCATATTGGCTGATATATTACTATTTGGTATACCAGATATTTCTGCTTCATTTTTGTTACAATATAGCTTGATGCTGCCACTTGTTATCATTTTTAATTATTAATCCACATAAGCATTCATTTTTTGGGTTCAAGAGTTGGACAATCTGTATCATGAACTTTACCCTGTTTGGGCTGATATGTTTTTGCATTACATTTGTAGAGTTTAAATTGGTGGCATATTTGTATTTAATGGTTGTAGCACATGATTTGTTAATTAGTATATGCTATTATTGTATTGAAACAATATACACATGCTTTTGAGAATTGGTCAGAACTATATCTTTTCTGCTGTAGTTGACATATTTGCTGTTTTTCGGCATCTCAGTTGTAGAACATGCTTTTCAATTGGGTAATGCAACCCAGAAACGTGGAATGATGATGGAATTATATTCAACTGAGCTCCAGTTGTTTAAGGACTTGGCAACTATGAATGAGAGCAGGTGAGTTTCGAGCATCTATCATAAAGACTCTGGACTCTGTAGAATGTATTTCTCCCTCTATCAATATTTTCCGCTACTTTCTGAACACTTTCTTAGATACCTTGTGTATTTCTTCTTTATTACACCTTTAATTGTTGCAGTAAAAGTTCTGTTGCACCTTTAATTGTCGCATTAAAAGTTCCATTGCAGTTTCTGTTGTGATACTGAACCAACATCCCCATTTCCAGAAAAACTGAAAAAGGAAACAAAGAGAATTAGGCATTGTGAGATCATGTTGTAGTCACAAAGTGCTAACATTTGATCCTATTCCTACCTCTGATTCTTCATGACTGTAGTGGCAAGGATATCAGCATATTTATCACTGAGATTTCAGGAACCATTTGTCTAGCATACTGTTAAAATTTAACCATTCTGAGGTTCCTAGTGTAATCTACGTGTGCCATGCACCATTGGGTTGGCATTCTATGTGTTACAAACAAACAATGAGCTCAGAGCAGGAATATAGTCCTTGTTTCACTTAACTTGAAATGGTTACTGGCATGCAGTTCCATGAAATATGTAAGTTGCACAAGTTGTTAGTTATGTTGTGTCAGACACAATTTACGCTGTTCATTCTATTTTCAGGCTAGTTGATATAATTTTAAAATTAGGCCTCCAGAAGTCCTCAGCTTTACGCCATATGACTTTGTTACTTCAACCAATATTGGAGAAAGGAATAGTTGATCATTCTATCACACACAAAGCATTGATTGAGTATTTCAGCATTGCAGACCAGGTATTTTGCAATATGTATCCCTCCCTGTCTTTTTGTATTGAGCATTCCAGCTGAAGAAGCTGTTATTAATCGTAGAGTTGGTTTGGCTCCTTTTCAATCTATTTCCTCTGCATACATTCTGTTGCTTCCTTCTCTCTCTCTGTCCTTACATCAAGTTTGTGTATAGTCTTCAGCTGCAGATGTCATACAACAATTGTCTGGTCCTCTGCTTGTTCGAATGATCCACACTAAGGATGGTTCAAACATTGGGATGCTGTGTGTCAAGCATGGGAATGCTAAGGTTGCTACACTTACAACAAATTTATTATGTCCTTTCCCATTAAAAGGGGAGAAGGCCAGTTGTTGTGCACCATTTCATGCCATCGGCGGAATGTTTAGCTTAACTTGGTGCATGTGTATCCATTGCTATTTTATTGTAGGAAAGGAAGAAAATTGTCAAAGGAATGAAAGGGCACATATGCAGGATCGCCCATGATCAGAACGGGTGCATGGTAAGAATCATTTCTGATATTTTATTTGAGGTAGTTTTATATCTCCTCTGATCGGCTCCAAACTTGTCCTGTATTATTCAGCCTTATAAATTTGGAATTGGTTTACCTATTTCTATTCATTTGCTAGACAGCAATTGTTTTACTTTCATCTTTGGATATTAAACTTATGTCAGTTTTTGATAATTAATTGAAATATTCTTCTTTGAACTCTGTATCCATCTATTCTTCTTTTAATCCCACTATTAATTGTTATGGCTACCTTAATTTTTGCATTTTTATTTTCAACTACAACTATTCATTTAAGTGAAATGTTTGAAGAACCTTATTGGAAGGCACTTATATGTTATGACTCATTTACTTATCTTTTTTGTATGGATTTTAATGAGTCTTAATAAAGAGACCTGACATGTATGAGGAAATATATAAGACTCAGATGAAAAAAATAAAAAATCCAAATGGATGAACAGATAAAAAAATATGGGCCCTAAAGTATAACTTAATAAGCTAAAGTTCAATGATAAACTCATAATCCCAGGATAAGTTAGTCAGTCAAGAATTGCCACGTAGATTGTTCGGCCAATCACAAGCCTCTATGTAGTCAGGTCGACCAAGTGCTGCCTTGTGGGTCACTCAACCAATGAGGGAGCTCCATGTGGGCAAGCCAATTATGAATCTCCACCTAAGTTTCCTATTTTCCCAATTTTTCTCATTCTGTCTCCCCCAGCCCTCCTATCTGTACTTTTGTTTGTCATTTTTACATCATGATATGATTCTGATTGTGATTTTACGGATCATTTCAGGTACTTGTCTGCATTCTTTCACTTGTTGATGACACAAAACTACTTACAAAGGTTGGTCTTGTTTCTGATTTTTTTTTTTTTTTTTTTCTTTTTGCAAGAAATATTTCCTATGGTTGATAATGTGCAAATTTTTCCATTCTTGAAATGATATCTTTCCCATCACAGGTTGTCATCCATGAACTTCGGTCAGCCCTGAAGGAGCTTATTCTGGACAAGGTTCTTTTCTCTGTTTGTGGTGTTTTTTGGCTGGATTATTCACATATGGATGCTAGGGGAAGAAAAAAGAGAAACCATATTCCTACAAGCATTTTCACATCAGATTGTTCCTTTTTCATCACTGAGATTACAATATGAAATTATTGACATCTTTGTACGTTTGCATATTTAAGTGTCTTTCTGCTAGTGCTTCATGCGCTTGTACTCTGTTAATACTGTGTTCCATCATATCTTTGATGTAATTCAGTTGCATCTATTTATAAATTCTCTGTAATTGCTATTTCTTTCATCACTGTACCAGGAAAATTAATCATACTGTTAGTTTTCTCAGTAGGAAAGATTTTGAGACTTGTTGTTCCTGTGTCAGAATGGGAGACGTCCATTTTTGCAGCTACTCCATCCTTTTTGCCATCGTTACTTTAGTCCTGATGATTTGGCTTCCTTGAATTCATTTATTCCTTCTCTCCGTCGTGAGGTAACTCCAGAGTGTTCAGCTTTGTTTGTGGGAATATCTCTGAATAGAGGTGTCAGGGCATTGTAAATTGAATTTACAGGACTTGGAAAACAATTGTCAGGCTGGAGCAGAATTACAACACATTGAGGACAAGCAAGCTGATTCCGCAGTTGATGACGAGGAGGTGGAGCATCAGATCAAAGCACCTGTGGGTGATACCAATGAAAGCATAAAATTTGTTGAAGGTATCCACTTGGTCGAGAAAGGCAAAAAGGACCCTTTCTTACGGAGGCAGGAGTTGTTGGTCAAAAGTGGGCTTGCTGAGGTTTGTTGTCACCTGACCTTGTAAATTTTCTGGGGTTCTTGTTTTTTGCTGCATTTTTTTTTTGAGTTGATGGTCAAGGTACCTTAGTCTTTGGGGTTCCACTGCCCTCATGGGACTTTCTCAAAGTTGCATTCCTTTCTAATTATATATCCACTGCCTCCGAAAACTAATTTACAAGGGGGTTGGAGAACTAATTTAAAATGGATTTCCTTAATGGTTATTCACATTACAAAGACTGAAGAGAACTTATGTGGCAGAGTCTTGTTGACACATGCATTGAGAATGCAGAAGAATTGCTAAGGTCAAATATTGGAAAAGAAGTCTTGTACGAGGTGATGATCTCTGTTCATAGTATATTTTCATTAATGGGAAACTTAATTACATTGTTGTTTATCTATTTCCAGTGTGAATGCACGTAGATGTTCTATCTTGGGATGCTTGTATTCTATCATTATAATCTCGGAGTAGGTTCTGATAGTAGCCCACCATCGTGTTAGGATAGTCCATCGCTTGAAAGTTGAATGGCAAGCCCGTTAGTTCCACATACTATTTCTTATCAGATTCTGACGAGTTAAAACTGTGGAAAAAGAAATAAAAAATTAGATGTTTCAACATCCAGACACATATCCATTGGTGGATGTTTGAACATAAGTTAACCTCATTCACCAATCAAGCCCACAAATTAGTAGGTATAGAAGCTCTATTTGGCCCCTTTGGATTTGGACGAATCTAGTTCCCATTTGGGAGACAAAGCTTTCATCCGATGAAGCTCATTTTTTTCAGCCTTCTTTGTTATTCATTTAGCTTTATAAGTCAATGTCAATATATTTCCTTGACATGAAATTAATTACTGATACAGGTAGCAACGGCAGGTGCTGATGGAATTCTCCTCCCAACTCTCAATGACAAGTTGACATGCTTACATCAAACTATCGCATCTCTTTCATCTGAACCTAAGTCAGATGATGCAGAACACCTTCTTGAAAATTTCCATTCAAGCAGAACCATTAGAAAACTTGTCTTGGACTGCCCGACATTCGCTTCTACACTATGGAAAGTAGCGCTAGAAGGGAAATGCAAAACTTGGGCCAGAGGCCACAGGTTAAGCAATTTGTGCTGCTTTCGAATCTTACTTCTGAGTTATTATACTATCTACAGGTTTTTTGATGTTTCCCTTATGGGATCTTTCTCCGTGATTGCAGTTTGAAAGTAGTTTCAGCATTCGCAGAATCTGCTGATCTTGAGGTCCGTGAGCTAGGAAAAGGAGAGCTGCACCCATTAATAGCTGCTGGTGTCCTCACAATCCCCGAACCCAAACAAGTGGCGAATGAAAGGTGAGCTTCGTACTGTTTTTTGGGGGGTGAATGTTAAGCCGGGGATCATGCGATTAATCGGGCATCTCATTTGAGCAATACTCGAGGAAGCTATATGAAGCTTTTACCACTAAAGTTTGAACCGCTGCTGGTGGCTTTTGGATATCAAAGGCTGAAGGGAATAAGTTTTATTTGTATGATCAATGCTAATTTACTAAGAAATTTGGGAATTCAACAATTTTGCTCTATATTACAATTTTGTTGTACTCAAGTTACCTGAGACGTTTCCAGTGATGTTCTTGTGACATTTCTTGTCATCTTCAAAAGCGTGGAAGTTGTTATTGGATTCTGATGCTTTGGGAATTGATTCTTTAGCTTTGGAACAGCATAAGAGGGAGAGAGAGAGAGAGAATTGGTCCGGCGGATGGAATCAAATATGGTCCTGATATAGAGAAAAAAACAAGTAAGGACGCTTCAAAATATAGAAAAAAAATATGAAAGGATAATTTAGGTTACAAAATTTAATGTAATTTGAGCTCCCAAGAAGATGAAATTTTATCCATGCAATGAGATAGGTTATTTTTATTATTTAAACCCTAATTTATATGTGAGGTACATTTTTTCCTTTTCAATAACAGAAGAAATAACAATGTCGTTCGTTCCATTCCGTTCAGTAAAGTGAGAGTAGGAATGAGGGTATTATGATGAGTTAGTCAAATGGCCTAAAAATGGAATTAGAAATGAAGGCATTTATATCAATTTAGAAGTGGCACCTAGAGACTGAAAAATCAAGGGAAGACAAATTTTAGGAGGTCCCTACACCTGAGACATTGATCAAATAAGGAAATAAAAATTGATTGTGGTCAGAGTCAATAGAAAATGTACGGTTGTAATTGAGCAAAATAAATAATGATTCAGAACCGATTTTACTTTCTGAGATATGTTGCTCTCGATAGGATTGAGAGTAAGATTTTTTTTTACTGAATCACGCAGTGGGAACTACCTGCCTGGAAGGGAGAAGAAAACACCCGATGAAAAATTGGTTAACCATGCCAACTGCTTCTTCTTCACAGTTTACCAATGATCTCCACAATTGCAGCTTCCTTTCAGGAATCTATGGTATCTATTAACATCCCGCACGATAATCTCCCTCTCCAAAATCCTACTGAAGTACTTGAAGGCCACATGGCAGTCTCTACAAATCCTGAGATTCTTCACGATCCTTAAAGCCTTGCCTGGAGGTGCCGCTCCGCTCAGTACACCAAATGCCAACGCCAACTTCTCACTGTGATACCACAGCCTCTCTCTTTTCTCACTTTCCTCCACAGCATATGACATCACATCCCAGTTTGGGAAGTACCCAATTTTACCAATCTCTTCCATTAGTTGTGCTAATTTTGCATAGATCTCGCCCCTCCGCTCGTGCCTCCAATCCCCTGCCGAAAACACATGCACTTCTCCTCGCACTTCAATCCAACTCCTTCCACCTTCCTTCCTCACTCTCCCTTCTCTCATCATCTTCCGCAGCTCCAAAGCTTCATCCCATCTCCCTGATGCTACAAACGCATTAGCAGCAATAACATGCGCGGAATCATCATCTGGGTTGAGTTCCAACAGCTTCCCGCACATTCTCCGGGCCACATCTACAGCACCGTGATCAGCGCTGGCTGAAAGTAATGCCCTCCACACCCCAGCATCCGGTTTAAACGGCAGCCTCAGTGCAATCCTCTCTGCTTCATCAAACTTCCCAGCTCTACCCAGTGCACCCACTAAGCACGTGTAGTGTTCTAGCCATGGCTCCAAACCATACTCCACTCTCATCCGAGTAAGCCATTTCTCGGTCTCATCAACCATGCCTGCATTATATAACGACGTGAGGACGGCTAAGAAGCTGTATTCATCTGGTACAAGTCCGCAGGACACCATTAAACTGAACTGCTCAAGGACCGAGTACTTGTCCCCTTGTTGGGCATAACAAGCCATCAGCGCATTCCATCCAACAATATTCATAACTGGCAACAGCTCATCAAACACTCTTCTAGCCCCCGAAACAATTCCGCATTTTCCATACCCATCAACCAAGGCCGAACCGACAAACACATTTCTATCAAGTCCACTCACAATCCCATGGGCATGAACCACCCTGCATTGCTCTAAAGCAGCAAGCTCTGCAGCTGCATTGAGGGCACCCGAAACACTATACATCGTAGACCCAAGATTGTGCATTTTCATATCAGCAAAGAGGCACAGCGCATCGACGTACCTCGAATTCTGCCCCAACCCAACAATGATGGCCGCATAACAAACCTCGTCTTTCTCATGAATTTCATCGAACACGTCACGAGCAAGATCAGGAAGCTTACATTTTGAGTAGAAGTGAACAAGGGCCGACCCGCAAAACGGCTGGGATGAGAGAGCCAGCTTGAGCGAGAGCGCGTGTATCTGGAGGCCGAAGAAGAGGACTGAGAGAGAGGTGCACGTTTTGAAGAGAGAGGCTAAAGTGCGTTGGTTGGGCAGGGTGGGATGGCGGAGCATGGAGATGAAATGACGGAGAGAGAGAGGAGAGTTGGAGTGGCCGGAGATGAGTGCCGTCCATGAGACGACGTTGGGAGATGGGATTTGGTGGAAGACTCCAAGAGCGTCTGAGAAGAGGCAGGATTTGGAGTAGAGGGTGACGAGGGTGTTGAGCACTGAGCGCTCAGTGTTTGCTGCTTTAATTATCTGGGCGTGGACGCGGCGCGGATCTGTCGACGATTTTGTCGCCGATGTGTCTACGTCGCTCATCTCCGAGGGTGAACCATGAGCTTAGCAGTTCGCAGCACTTCGACTCCTTGCCTTACGGGGACAGTGCGGAAACTAGTCTATCGCAACACTCAGCGACTTCAACAGATTTATAATATATTGAAATTATCTCATTAGTCATTAAAAATATATAATTATTGCTACGGCACGAAATCCGGATTATGGTATAAATTAGAAAGCTATTTGATCTTTTACGTTGAGTCAAATCGGAGCCGATTTGGTTTCCGTATTTTTAACATGGATCCTGTATAACACAACTAAAAATGAGAGGTCAATGGATTGTCGGGATTTACTTCCCTGTATATCTTCCGATACTTAAATTAATTGTCTTTCTCAAAAGTTAGAAAGATGTAATGATGAGAGATGCATACGACTAAGGATGGCATCAGTATTGGAGGTTGTGCTTAAAGAGGAGTGGTTTTGAGATGTTGGTACACTCGGCGGGGAGCGGTTTGAGAGTGGGATAGCGAGAATTGTTTGAGGTCTCTTTAGAGGCTCTCTTTTGGGCAGAGAGATGTTCCTCTATCTGCCTTTGAATTCGCCTCTTTTGAGGGAGTGAAGGTATATTTATAATACATGTTGACAGTTTAAACTTTCATGGTTGGTGACAACCGTCTGATGAACCGTCTGGATAGATAAGGACGAATTAGTTGGCTATTTTAACCGATTACGGTAAGTTGCTTCAACAAGTGAGATTGGATCGTCCTAATTGGACTGATGAGATCATTTTGGTCAATTGGGCCAATTGGGACGTTGCTTGAACCTTGGGGCCGATGGAGACGTGTTGTGGGCTGACTGCCCTCCAAAGCCTTCACCCGTTCGTTGGCCTTTACGCTGAGTTGACCCAATTATTATCGAATCCATTAATTATTTTTCACTTAGTTGTTTAGAAATAAAGAGTGGGGTTGGGATATATTTGGATGATATGATATTTTATTTGTCTAATTATCAAAATAAAATATTTAGTCATCCATTGAAGATAACCGACCTAACCAAAAACAAGGGGGATAGATAGTATGTTTAAAGAATATCTCTAAAATATATTTACAAGTTACATTTGTACTAAATAAGTGCCCATCTACTTACTAATAATGACAAAAAAAAATACAATAAATGTTTGGAAGTCATTCTTTACCCACTTTGGGACACTTTTGATAGTGTGATTTTTATCCATCCGTCTATTTATGTGGCCCTAAGTATATTTAAAGGATAACACTCAAATATTTTC
>JAOVVI020001678.1:0-17599 GCA_028571085.2 Nepenthes alata
AAAACTGAGTGTTTTTCTTGGTAAGCGTCCGAGAGCTTTCTCTGTCAGCTTCTCGGGTGTGTAGCGGAGACTCCGTCGAGGAGGTTGTTGTAACCTATTTCTCACATAGTGGATTTGCTGTTCCTCTTCTTCCGTGATTTTTTCCTTCGGTTCGAGAGGAGTTTTCCACGTTAAATACGGTGTCTTCTTTGTTTTCTACTTTCCTTTATTGTCTGTCCATCCGAGTGCATTCCCTCACTCCGAGAACATTGTCCTCTCGGACGTTGCGCTCTGAATCATTCTGTCCGAGCGCCCGGTCTTGCCCCAATACTAGTGGCACAAGGCCACTCCGATTTTTAGTATCAATATTTTATTTCGATTTTAAGCCTTTTTAATTTTGAGATCTTACACCGTGCATTATTCAGCCCTTGAGAAAGGATAGAGTAGTTTTCTTGGGGATGATGCTCACATAAGAGAAAGGTAAGCCATTCCTTATATCGGTAACTTTCAATACTTGATTTTACGTTAGTATAACATTTGATGAAATTGTGTCCTCAATTCCAAAAATTATTAGCAGAGACCAGCGTATGCCTAACTTGCTTACACAGATTTGACAGCGGAACACTTCAGGGAGGGGCTTGAGTTCTTTCAAAATGTAGGTAAAATCATTTTGAAAGTAAGCATGTCTATAGAATATTTATTGTTATTTAATGATAATCATGAATTTACAGGTGGCATTAAGGACGGATGGATAAGGTGAGTGATTTTTCTTTTACACTTATGAAACTACCAATATACGATTTTCTTGACATTGATAATTTCTAAACTTTTATAGACATTGTTAAATGTACTACACTGTTATTATTAGTGGCTTGGGTCTTATATGTTAGGGGTCAGGGTATAGTTTTTGGTCCAGGTTACCATGGTTAGGTTTCGGGTTAAGTCTGTCGATAACAGTTCTAATTTTTCCTTAAAAAATAAGGCTTTCTGATTAAAACTTCTTCAAATTGTATTAACATTTCATGTAGGAAAATTGATCTCAGGATTTGGAGACATCTGAGATGAGGAAAGAAAGCAGCTGAAAGATTAAATGAAATCAAGGAGGCTATTGAGCAAATACTTGCTTGTGAGTATTATTATGCTCTATATTACGTTATATGTTACGCAACTGTTATGGTATATACTCTTATTTTGTTGCTAATTCTGAAAACAAATATTTTCCTCCTCTCCATTAGCTGTTTTCTTGTTGTTGTTTTTTTTTTTTAATTTCTCCATTTATGACCTCCATCTGACACTAGGGTGAAGAATGAAAGAAATTGGATGTAATTTCAAATGAAGTTTTTATCAAGGCATTAATAAGTAATGGCCGAGCTGAAAGTCATTTAGATAATTATTAATGTTTAACAAACTAAAATTTTTTACAATTTTTTTCCTAAATTTGCATCATATTCCATTGTATCCTTGCCTCAGAAGAGGATGAAGAGGCAACATTTGTGGAGCCAACACTGCGTGGAAAGTGTGTATTGACACTGTTGTACAATTTCCAAGTCCTCTTTCTCTTGAATTCTTAATTCTCAGACATCTTATGTCTAATATGAGAAGTTTTTTTCATAATTCAGGTACTGTGTTGATTTTGACCCTTTAGATGGATCCTCTAACATTGACTACGGTGTTTCCATCGGAACTGTATGGCATCTCATCTGCTGATACGATGTTTGTATGTGAACTTGAGCAGGATTTCCAAATAACTTAATACTGCATTTAACGATCAGGTATATTTTTTGTCCTTTAGATATTTGAGATTTATATGTTGAAAGATTTTTTAAAAATTAACTCTTGATGATGTCTTACAACCGGGAAAGAACATGGTAGCAGTTGATTAGTGCATGTATGGGAGCTCTTGCAATGTATGTATTCACTTGTTAGTGTTTGTTGTCATGATGCTCATTTTTGGCTTAAACTTTCGTAATCACAGCAAACAAATAACAATGCCATTTTTGGAGTTGACATAATGCAATGTGATATAAATGGCATCCTGCTCCTGCACATTAGATTTTTATTGGTTTTGCTATTTTTTTTGAATTTTGTTGTGTTCATTTGTAAGTTTCATGATTGTGCAGCTTGTGTTCAGCACCGGAACCGATGTTGATGGATTCACTCTTGATCCGTCCATTGAGGAGTTCATTCTAACTCATCGAGATATCACAGTGTATTTGCTAACATTTCTATTTGTAAATAATTAAGAATCAATACTAAAATAAAGGAAACCATGATGTCCATTTACTGTTATAGTTAAAGTGTTGTTTTATTTGTAAATTGAATTAACACCATCCAAACCCAATACAAGCGAGATTCAGTTCTAGGTCTCTTGAAGCAGGAGACTTTACTAGTTGTAGTAGTTAGCACCTTCTATTATTTGAGTTATATATTACATGGTACAGCTCCTTTTATTGTTCGTTTGACAAGTAAAAGCAAGAGAAAACATTTGCATTATTTCATTTGTACTTCTAGGCTTGTCCTAGGATAGCTGAGGTATTGGTGCTGAAAACTTATTTGATAGGGCGGAGAGGGAAACTTTTTCTTTTCTCTTTCTTGCTTTTTTTTGGATGTTGGGATGAGAGAGAACTATCGAATGAATTATCAGCCAATATTATATATTGATGTCCAGTAACATTAATACCAATATTTTTTAATATTATAAAAAACATATGTTATATTGTTATATCAATGATATATTATAATATATTCGTCAGTATTTTCATGTCTACTTATATTTTGTAAAAAAAAAAATTTTACTTCTAACATATCAAATACTGACATGTTTTATTCTATATTTAATGCTAATATGACTGTAACCAATATTGATATTTTCATACCTAGTGAAAATAGATAGTTAAATTAATTGTGTAAAAAGGTAGGGTCCATTTTCTTACATGTTGGTTCAATATACCGGCCCACCACAGCATGGATGCCATCTATATTTCAAGCACAATTGTTGGCGTCCTAATGAAAGTTCTTTTGCAAAGAAATGCCATCATTCCTACTATAGTTGCTTTTGGAGTTGTGTAGTAATGAAATTTCTTCTTGCAAACAAATGCAAAGGCTTCTTAATTATAGATTCAAAAATTTCTCATTACAAATGAAGTACAAGTCCTTTGGTTTACATTGATTGAGAGTCGTTCTAAACTACCCCATTACTTACATCCCATCCTAGATCAGATTCCAAAAAAGGGAAAAATCTATTGGGTTAATGAAGGAAATGCAAAGAATTGGGATTGTCTAACTACAAAGTATGTGCAAATCTTTTCAGTCAAAAGCACAAGTCATCTATGAGATTGTCGTATTTTTTTATTATTTTATTTTCTTTGATGTCAGGTATGTGAAAAACTGCTAATTCCCCAAAGATGGGTCATCACTAAAGCCTCTGAGATAAATTGGAAGGTGTGGATGAACTCAATCCAAAAATAAATAAAAATTCAGCTCAATATTTTTAAATTGATACATGCTAGTTAAATGCTTGGAACACAAGTTTACTATAATTATCAAATGAATAGTCTCTTTCCTTTGTTTAAGTGTTAGTGATTATATTCGTCTGCGGACATCCCCAAACTGAAGTTAGTCGCTTACACTGAGAGCTTCAAGTATACTTTAAGATTTCTATATAGAGCATTCTCCGTTTTCTATGTTAAATATAGTTTTTGTTGTTACAACATTTTCACTGTCAGTCCCTAGCCTAGTAAAAGAATGGATGTATGAGAGATCTGACCACTAAAATAAAACTTTTGTGAGAAATTTGTAGAATAATCAATCATGTAATACTATTGTGACGTATCTCAGCAACTACAAGTCCTCCATATACCTCCATCAAAGTGTTGAAAAATAGTTATGGACTAAGTGGTCACCCTAAAGTAACACGCAATGTCCTTGCTTGAACATGGCATCACCACGTCAAATAAAGAGCAATTAAGAGTCTTGTTTAGGATTAGATTGGCCTTATAGACACTGAGAAGTATTGATACCGACACTAAGAATTATGAGGGTTGATGCTCACATAAAAGAAAGATAAAACATCCATTATATTAGTAATTTTTGATACTTGTTTTAACGTTAGTGTAAAACGTGATGAAATTGTATCATTAACTCAAAAAGTTATTAGCAGATATTAGCATATGCCTACCTTGTTTACTTTGATTTGGCAGCGAAGGATTTCATGGAAAGGTTCGAGTTCTTTTAAATTGTAAATATGTATGTAAAATTATTTCGAAAGTAGATACTTCTACCAAATATTTACTGTTATATGATGATAGTAATAAATTTACATGTGATGTCAATGATGAAGAGACAAGGTAAGTGAATTTTCTTTTACACTTATGAAATTATCAAGGTATGTTTTTCTTAACGCCGACAACTTCTAAACTTTTATGGTCGTTATTTTAAATCGTACTGCACTATTACTCTTAGTAGCATAAGTCTCATGCGTTAGGGGTTATGATATAGTTTTTATTTTAGGTCACCGTGGTTAGATTTAAGGTTAGGGCTTTTGATAACGATTTTTATTTTTTTCAAAAAATAAAGTGTTCTAATAGAATTTTCTTCAAATTATATTGACATTTCATGCAACAGAAATGCAAATTGTAACAGTAGCTTACCCTTGACACCGACTTTTAATAATGTTGTAGTATTATGTGTAATTTTCAAATTAGTATTGACTATGGTCATAAACTATAGGTGTAAATCTCATTTTTAGCATGTGGAGTTGGATTAGAGGACAAAAGTTTGAAGAAAAATATCAAAAATTCATTAAAAAAACCTAGGCATATATACTAGTTTGTTGGTAGAAATATTAGGATAACATTTCTTTCATATACACTGTTAATAACGTACAATACTATTGAGATAACAATAGTTAGGTTCTACCATTTAATTTCTGATAGGACTTTACTTGGACATGATTAGATGCTCCTTTCCCCTCTTGTTTTTCTTTTTCTTAATAAAACAGACATATTAGCTCCCATATGATAATAAACCACATAGTCAATCTATGTTTGATGAGCCACTCTTATATGTGATTATATGCTCCTCTCATCACTCTCTCTATCTCTCTATCTTAAAAAAGCATATTATCTCTCTTAAAAGGATAATACATCACATTGGGTATTGGCTACATAATACAATCCTCTACCCAAACTTAGGAGAGACTGTGCTAGATACAAACACCAAGTTATCTAAATCAAACAAAATCATGTACTTCTCAAGATGGAAGATATTCAATAATTATCCATTGATTATTCAACCTATAATTTCTGATGAAAATGCTAGAATCACAAAAATTTTAGGTGAAATAAAGCAATACTATAATGTTTCTAAAGTACATAATCCTGAGCTTCCAGCATTAATTTATGCTCTCCATCATAGAGTATACTAGATTAGTCACAAATTGGGTTCCATCCGCTTGGACTAGCTATCAACTAGTTGTTTAACCGGGTAAATAAAAGTTAAAAATTGCATTCCCTGCTATTCAGTAATATTCATTGCTTGCTCTAAGGAACTAGCAATGTGACTAGTGAATGTGTTGGCACTAAAACAGGCAGTAGTGGTGCTCTGATGATACTATGACAATTATTCTTACTATAATTCGTGTGAAATTTTGTGTCATATGTTTTATTTTGCTGTTTATGATTCTAAATTCGGAAAACGCATTGTTAAAGACAAAATTGGTTGTCTGTCTTGTGCATTATCAGTCATTATGGATAGTTTTATGTGAGCTTGATCCATCATTGTTCTCCTTGTCATATGAAAGTTGTAATGATATGAAGGGCTCTAAAGTACTAAGGATCGTGGACTTTGAAGTTCTCATTCCTTCTGTGCTTCGCATTTTGACTTAATGTTGTTTTGTGTTGGATACATTTTATTGTAAAATTCGAATCATCTTTTTGATATACTTAACTTTCTCTGTTTTCTGTATTGTTCTTCACTTTGAAGGTGTTTTCTCATTTATATAGTTTCATTGGTTGGTTGGTTCATTAGGTGATCTCATTTTTTTACTTTTAGTTTATTGAAGGTTAATACTTGATCATTTTTTTTTTATTTTTGTGATGGTTATGTTCAGTGATATAATTTGGTCATCAACCTTATTCTAATAATATTGTTTTATTTTTCAATTTTATGTTCAATTCTTGTGACAAACACTCTACAAATTGAAGTGTGAGAGAGAGCCTCTCAATCCTTGGTAGCTTGTTTATTATTTCATTTATGATCACTACCTCCTTTTTCTTTTTTTCTTTTTATCTACCAGGATGTGGAGCATGGTTTTTGGGCATCAAATATGATAACAGTATAAATTTCATTTAAGTGCTATTGGAAGAAGTAACTAGGGAAACCTAGCTCTACAAACCGAAAAAGGACAACAAACTGAGCAGAAGGGAAAAAAAGGACAAGGAATGTGCATGGGAAAAAGCATAGAAAAGCAAGTACTCATGTTTTATAATCAATGTCTCATTTGATTATTTTAGGTCAAAGAAAAAAAATTTAAACCATTCATTTTTTAAAAATCTATTGATATTAAATATAGAGCATTTATACTTAAAGATAAGTCTTTAGTAAGTTTCTTAATTTAATTTTGAAAAGTTTCAAAATAATAGGGATCGTTGAAAACAA
This sequence comes from Nepenthes alata, assembly GCA_028571085.2. Lineage (NCBI taxonomy): Eukaryota > Viridiplantae > Streptophyta > Magnoliopsida > Caryophyllales > Nepenthaceae > Nepenthes > Nepenthes alata. The sequence goes on from JAOVVI020001678.1 coordinate 6,637, forward strand.
ATTGTGAACATTGGCCTGATTTGACATGAAAAATGCTAATAGAGAGACAGATTATTAAACCGATCAAGAGTATAAAAGTAAGAATAGTTATACTTTTTAACTCATTTACTCCTCTTATTGTTTTTATCTCATCCTTTCCAAGTGCAATTTGGAGCTTAAATTATTGAGCTGAAAATGTATTATACATTAGAAAAAAAATTCCTAGAAGAAGTAAATGTGTGATGCTTCTTTGTAATTTTCACTGGTTGAATAGGTATGTGTATTCTGTTTCCATGTAATTGGGTAATGTTGTTGATTCACTTATTTTCATTCTTATTTTGTATTGCTATTTATCAATATTTTGTTGTTAGCCTTGAGCCACCTGACCTTCTCCCTCAATCTCTAACTCGTCCAGAGGGGACTGACAGTCACCTGGGAATATATGCAATCTAGCTACAGAGAAACAGTTTAGGGACTTGAGGTATATTAGTTGTTAATCTTAATTTGCATATTAGTTAGCAAAATGTTGCTTTTTGTGTTATTTTTCGATTTTCTATCAATCTTTCATTGCTTTCCATCACTTTTCAAAGATTGCTTCTGGAATTACTTGTTGATCAATTTTTTTTTCTTTCTTTTTATATGATGAGGTTGCTATTACATGAATTATCCATGCTCCATGCACCTGTCTAGGACTAATGTGGTGGAATTTACTGTATTTCTTGTTTCCTTACTGCTATCCTTCTGACTTCTCATGCTACAAAATATTACTGGTAAGTATTTGTTGAACTCTTACCATATATTACATTATATGACTTTAAAGCTGTTTGTTGGCAAAGGGGCATTTTAAAGTAAATGAAGTGATTGGGATTTCTGGCCTTGTGAGTTGGATGGAGGTGTCAGCACACAACCTAGCCCTGTGCATGATTAGAGGGACCAATAACTCAAAAGGGTGGGAGTCAGGGCAAACCTGTGAAGGAAAAATGGATGCGTGCTTGATTTAGTGGATTTTATTGTTCCCCGACGGCTTATCAAGCAAGAGGGGAAGAAGAATCTTAAGATCCTCAATGATATATATATTTGTGTATGGGAATGTGATGAACTAGAAATAGGAATGTCGATGACCATGTTTGGTTAATTAACAAGATCTTAGATATTTCGATGCCTAAGATCTATAGAAGGATGAACATCCATTTGGTTCTATGGATACAACACAACCGTGAATCACAACTCTTGAGAAATACGAAGCATTTTTTTTAATCAAAGGAGAGGACTTGTGTTCAGCATACACAGAACAAGATTGGGGCACGCCGGAGGAGCTCGAAAGGAAGGAGACTTTCTAGGTCTCCTACAAATCATCTTTGTCTCTCTCTCTCTCGCAAGCGACTTGCGGCTTCCTTCACCATTGATTTTTTTGTTGCCGGTAAGTTTTGCGGCATCAACGAACACTTGATTGTAATTTTATGGCAATTCGTTGAATGTTTGCTTTCAAGTTGGCAATTTATTCAGACATTTTTATCTTGCGGCATCACATTATTCGACTTGATTTGGGATTTAGTGTTTGTTGACTCATCCCTTGTTTTGTTGATCGCCAAGGATTGATCTTACAAATCAACAACAGATATGCTCACAAAAGTGTTGATTTGGTGCTAGATTATTTATGAATGTAAGAGGAGCTGGCGAGGACCTTGCAACCGGAAGATACTGGCCAAAAAATCGACGCTACTCAGATCAGATCTGCTAGAGACAAGGTGAGGAAATTTAGGAGAGTAAGTTTATGAGCCCTAATTTGTTTTTTAAGTGAGAGACCATGCACCGAATGTGGTACATGCTCTAATTAGAGACAGAGCATTTGTATATACTGCGGAAGAGTTCAACAGGCCAAATCACCTGATTAATATCAAGGTAAGTTTACTTGCTGGAGTCTAAGCATGACGATGATGAACTTTCTCATTCTTTTAATAATTTTCTGTTGTAATGTCTTCAATTCCTGAGATCATAAGAAGAAAACTAGATTTTTAATTTAAAGTCAATCTACTATCTGAGTATGGAGAAATTTAAAGGAAAAGAAAGATGAAGGCATGATTATAATTTTGTTTTCTATTTATATAATTTTTTAGTAATTATTTAAAATTTTAATATTTTATAAATAATAATTATTCAGACCTACTTAATTTCGAGTAGTGAGATGCAAAGTCATGAATATCAAGGTTTTAGCTGTTTTAGTATTGAATACCTAAATTTTAATGCCAATAAGATCTGCCTATGAAAGTTAGTTCTACCTTAAGTAATAATAAAGAGGATGAGAATGAAAGATGTTTTGAAGAAGGCCAAGCAAAATATATGACTTTCATTACCTCCCTGTGTAAAAGTAATAAGAATTTAGAAAAAATTTTGGATCAAACTGATAACTCTAAAAATATGTTAAAAGTTTATTTCTATGACCTTTAGAACACATATAATAAATTATTTAATAATTTTTTAAAAATTAAGAAAATTATTGTGTCACTGAAGCATAAATTGACAAAAATTAAAAAAGGATAAGTCGCTCTTAAATCCTAGTTAGACACAACAAAACTAAGAAATTGAATAGTTTCTTTATCGAAAAGATCATGATCTTGAATCAAAATTTGAAAGTGTTCAAAATGATCTAAATTAATTTTTAAATGGGTTCAAGTAATTGGATTGTATTCTTAGTTTGGAAAAAGTCGGTGAAAACAAAATAGGATTGAAATATTCTAAAAATACATTGAAAACTAATATTAATTTAAAAATTCTCTTTATCCGAGCTACTTATGCCCATATTGATTATCGATCAAGAGGTTTTCTAAAGATACATGCTAATACATCAAATGTTCCACTCTCAAAGAGTGGATGAAAAATTAGTTTTAATTATACTAGAAAATGAAGTTATAAATCTAACGTCTCTGGTTGTGAAAATATTGGTCATATTTGTTCCCATTATTTAATCATATATTTTTGAAATAATTTCAATTAAAGCTCTAAGATGGAGACATTAATCAATTATATCAAACTTTTGGATGATAAAGTAATAAATTTATTCAAAATAATAAAGTTTGAAAAAAAAAATTGAATCAAGAAAAGTGAATTTCATAGCCCTAAACTCTTCTCTCTTCCTCCAAATCTTCTAGATCGGCTCCTCCTCCAAATATTGGGTGCTCGCAAAGGTAATTCCTCCACCTTCTTCGTTTTTGAGCTTCCCGTCGCCATTAATGGCGGTTTTCAGTTTCCTCCATGGACGCCCATTTTCTCAGCGGTTTTTGTTCAATTGCTTCATGTTGTAAGCATATTTGGGTCTGATTTTCTGTTAATCATGCCCCATGAGCGTAAATCTGATCGACAGTTGTGGGCTTTCTTCCCCATTTCTCTTGCGACCCAGAACCTTGTCTGGTGCCTTGCTGTCGATTGTGGGGTTTGTGAGGACGGCTGCGAAACTGTAGTGGTGTTTTCCGGTGGTAGGGCTGGTGTCGCCGCCAACGGTGCTGTTGCGGCTGCGACACTGCTGCTGGGCAAGGTTCTGCCGGGCTGAACCTCATCCCCTGCGCTGCAATCTGGCCCTGTTGTCGCGCTTTCCTGTGTCGCTGGCAGTGTGAACTGCGCCTGCCCGCAGGCCATCCTTTGCAGCGTGGTCAGCGGCTTTGCACGCCGGTTTTTTCCTCCTGCGTGTCGTGTTGGTCTGTCTTAGAATTTGGTTGTCTCAGTGTTCTCTATTCCTTTTGCTATACAGATGTCGGCTCTTTGAAAATCTACCTCCAGAAAATCCATCAGCAAGCATCCTTGGGCACGCTGGCACTCCGAGCCTGTTCGTTTCTCTAGTCCCGAAGCGAAGGAGCTGTTTACCTCCTGTATGTCCTACAGGCACCTTACCCTTGAACGGGAAGTCGACCTTGCCTCTCTCGATCTTTCGATTTCCTCTCTGTTTACGGACCGTCATTGCAAGCTGGTCCTCATCAATCTTATTGCCCCCTCTGAACTCTTAATTCAAGAGTTTCTCGCTAATATTCATGATCATAAAGTCCATTCTTTTTCCACCTTTTTGAGGGGGAGTCGCATCCAGATTACTCCGGACGTGATATCCCATACTTTAGGTCTTCCTCTGGTCGTCAATCCTGTCTGCCCTTATCAATGGAATACCATGCCACCTCGAGATGAGATTGCCTCTTATCTTCATGGCTCTCTCATGGAGTGGCATGGGAGATCATTCAAAACCAACCTTCTCACCTGTCCGAGGATGGTTGTATGCTGGATCATGTTGTTCAATCTCTTTCCGGTCAAACATTTCTCTTCTCTCTCAGAAGATAAAGTCCTCTTCCTTTACACTCTTCTGCGTGGGTTGCCCATTGATCTTCTGTCCCATATTTGCTCTCATATGCTCGATCATTTCATTTCCAGGAAGGATGACAACTTTCCCTATAGTTGTCTTATCCAACACCTAATCATGGGTTTAGGCGTCCAATTTTCAGACCTTCTCCAAGTGCAGCTTAGCAAGCTTATTAATCGCACCATGTTCAAACAATGCCAAGCCCAGTTCCGTTGTCGCTCCCCATCTCCTGATGATCCCTTAATGATGCTCCTCTAGAGGACATATCCGGTGCGGTCGGGGCTGAGCCATCGAATCCCCGCTTCTCGCATCTTTCTTCATCTTCTTCCTCTTTCTCCTCCCAGATTATGGGTTAACTATCCCGCATTTCAAAGCAGCTTGCCCGATTGTCCAAATCTAATGAGTGGATGGAGGCTTGCATTCTGCGCATTTCTGCTTCTCAAGCGCAGCTTCAGTTCGAGATGCTTGACGGTTTTCAACGCCTTGCCTCTCGTCTTGCTACTTAGGAAGAGCAGCTTCATAGTTATGCGGCGTAGCCTTCTTGTCTCTCTTCCGCCCGACAGTCCCTCCGGCAAGCTCCCCGGGATTCTTCCGAGTTTGATTGATACCATTTGGTCATTCATGACAAAAAGGGGAATTAGTTATCTTTTTTAGAGGGAGAGTTATCTTTCCTATATTTCTTAGGGGGAGGTTGTTTTGACAGGGGGAGGCTTCTCTTTTTGTTTCATTGGTTTCATTTGTTAGGGAGAGTTTCATTGTGCTTAATTATCATGTTTACATTTGATTCATGTTATAATTGAGCTTAGTTATTATCTATTTGTTTAGTGCTATTATTCTCCTACTTTTATCTATTTTTGTACTAACCATGGTTAAACAAGAACAACAACTATCTTTCGACATAACAGCTCCTTTATATTTTCATCTACTTTGATTTATGTATTGTGTCTGTTGTCTATTAGGTGTAGATTTTTATGTACACGAGTTTTATTTTAGCCGTATCTGACCCCGTACTTACCTTATACTTTCTTTTATTCTTTTTGTGGAGTGTTGTCACAGAATTACCAGAAGAGGAGATTGTTAGGCATATTTTATATTGACATATTTCGTGACCATATCTGATTATTTGTTGGTGAAGCATTTTTATTACTCTGAAGATCTGCAATGGTTTCTTATCCGATGGTCGTCGAGGCATCTCTCCTGCCTCCACGCTCACTTCATGCTTAATCTAGAACCTAGCACATCTTCCTGAGTGGCCACGCTCTAAGCTCACCCGAGCTGGGCCCTAGCGCAATTTCACAAGAGCTATCATCGTGGCTCGCTATTGGCACAAAATATCAAAAGCTATTGTGGCTCACTCGAGGTGTCCCATTGGCACAAAATGGAGAGAGGTATCATCATGGTGCGCCCTTGGCACAAAAACCAGAGAGGGAGCCTTAGTGGCTCGGTCGAGGGGTGCTCTTAGCACAATTTTACGAGTATTAATCATTCATGTCTTGCTCTAGGTGCCCCCTTGGTGCCCTCTTGGTGCGAATTCCAGAATGGCTCGAGCGCTACAGCGCGCATGCTTCCAACGGTCTTTTTTTTGAACATTGGTTTCGGGCTACTAAGGGCAAAATACTATCATTTTAGCTTCCAATTCATGTCCAATAGAGAAAACTCTCATTTGATTCGTGTGCCAAAATTCCAGAGTTTTCTCCCCTTCACCATTTTACTGTTTATTCTTTTTTCGGCTTGTTAACCCTCGTTAGTGACATAGGTGGCGTAGAAACTGGGATCCAGTGGTGTGCGGTAATTTTATGGATCATGAATGAAAATTAACAAGAAGACCGGAAGGTATCCGGTTCCGTTGTCGCGGGCAAATCCAATGAGTTCTTTGGTAGGGGCCACAAGAAGGAGTAAGTCGGTTAGATTAGCTCGTTTATACCACTTGGTCCGGAAGTTAACTTAGTGTATATCTTTCTTGGCCATTGAAGCCCGGAGGGTTTTACTCGATAGCGTGGTTATAGAGGTTTTCCTTCGTCATCAATAATTGTGCCTTTATTATTGTTGCTTATTACTTTATATTATATGCTTTTTATTGGTTATATCATTTAGATTCAAATATAATTTACGTGTGTTATATATTTGTGTTTTCACTTATTCCCCAAATTTATTAAGGGGTCGAAACTATTTGTGATTTGGAACACCTAATTCCCTTCGGATGACAATTTCATCATACACGCTGCTATCTTTCTCTCATCATTTGCCACATATCATACATGCTGCTATTTTCCCTTCAGCAAACAACTTGTTTTATCGACAAGTTTTTTTGATTCTCCCATTTGCTTCTGCACTCAAGATAAAGTTGAGTGTTTGATGTTGGCTGCTTCCTTTTCTGAAGCCTTGTCCGCCTACTTATTTGGACTCATTATGTTACAACTGGTATGTGCAAATTCCTGCAAGTTTGTCACACTGTGATGTGTATCTCGTGCATGCATAGCCTCTTTTTGAGGGGATATATACTATGATTATATCAGCTTGTTTGTATGCAGGAGAATGATTAAAACACAAGCATTCGGTCAACGGTCTCTTTAATTTTTTCCCATCTTCCCAGCTGCATCTCCACTGTTGTCTTCCGAGGTGCTTTCAGATCCACGATTGTTCCATTTGCGTGAAAGATCGTTACAATTTTTAGAATATGTTGTTAGAAAAACTTTATTTCAACAGAAAAATTTGAACTATTCTCGATATCCTTAACCCTAATCCTGACTGCGGAGATTTAGACCGAAATCTAAACCCTGACACCTGATAATTTCTTGTGGGAGCAAAAACTAGTAGAGTTGGATAGGCCACTACCCACAATCCTGAAATTCCAGAATTTTCCTTTTGAAGAAACTAGATTTTCTTCGCATAGAAACTCCCAACAAAACCATTTTTCTATTGTTCGATCCACATCGTGTACCACTATGTTTGTGATGTTCCCAGTTCGTGCTATTAAACTTGCTGTGTAGATAGCAGCCATCCTTCCCGGTGCCTCTGGACTGTCGCTGCTTGGTCCATCCACCAGCACCACATCCCACTTATGCATGTAGACCACTTTTGGCAATCCTTTCAAAGCTAGCCTGCAAGCAGACACTTCTAGAGGCCCAGCATTTGGTGCACAAGCAAGCTGCTTCCTGGCCTGCTTGAGTAATCTGAAAGCTTCTCTTGCTGGTTTGTCATACTTGACCTTGTAAATTTGGGTGCTGTTGGATCTTCTTGTCAGTTTCTTGAGCTTTTCAGGGTTGTCTTCAAGGAAGATAGTGGTTCCAGCTGCATTGATTTCGGACAGGAGAAGGTATTGATCCTCTAGCCCAAAGATAAGAAAATTGCAGGGAGCTCTTTTGGTGATGAGATCTGCCAGAAACTGGTATTCTTTGACTGTAACCGCAGCGGCGGTGGTGGCAGTACCGGTTGTTTGAGGTGTTGGGGAAACTAATTGTTCATGGGATGATATGCTCATACAAGTTGAAGATTCTGGGTTGCAAGTCCTCAGAGGAGGCAAGGCGGCATCACCTTTTTGCAGTGTTGGAGTGACTAGTTGTTCATGGGATGATATTCTCCTGCATTTTGAAGATTGCGGGTTGCAAGCCCTCAGGGACGGCACGGTGGTGTGTGGCGTGGAAGAGTAGGTGCTAATGCCTATCCTTAGAAGCCGGACGACGGACATGAAAGCTAGTGTCAACAAAAGCACATGGATGAGTCTCCTCCTACTAAGTGTCAAGTCCATCCTCTTCATTTGGGTGAAAGTTTTGCATACTGGCAGATGGATTTGTGATTTGGGGAGGATTGAAATACGAGTTTGACTATGAGGAACGACAAAAGCAGGCAGAGGGGCCTCCTCTGGAGGCATTTTTTTCATTGCTTTTGTCTTTCTGAATGCAATAGCATCGCATAGGTGCGTGGCTTCTGTTGGTTTAAATGCTAGTTAGTTTGAAAGAGCTCCTTTTGCGTCCCAATTTCCTTCCGTTTGAAGGGTTGCTTTTTCATTTTTCCTCCAATTTTGGTAGATCAGATTAGATGAATTCCTGCTCAATGACAACAACAGAATTGAACTTGTATTGCAACTGCACTAGGGAGATTCTGATTTGGGTGATTGGTAGATTGCTTTTCCTTTCAGAGTTTCTGGTGCTGCAGGTTGAGTAAAATCGAAGGATTGTTCTACCAACCAGTTAGCCAGCCAACTTCATTCACATTGGCCTTCCACAGGTGCTATTATTTTTTGGTAGGCCTATCTTAATCGATTCTGAAAGATTTGTCCTGCTTGATTCTCTCTTTTCGGTAACCAAGAATTCCTATTTCCACTTTGTCAGTATGTGCCATTGGGAAAAACACCAGATAAATGACCTTTTATTGTAAGGATTATGCACTAGATAATCTAGACACGCAACAGCATAAATCAAATTCGTGATGACAGATGCATTATGTGACATCCTAAGTAGAGTTGGTGTGGGACGTATCACGTCCTAAATCCTCTCATTATCATAACTGACTCAAAAATAAATACACAATGAGTTGATATTCACATGACCGAAAAGCCTGGCCGCGACAACGGTGGCACAGACATCGACTAAAATATACGACGACGTCAGACCATATTGAGAGAAAAATGCCTGTCAAAGTTTGAAAATAATATATGACAACAATTTGCCGAAACTATTTTTTTCATAAGGTTAACTGAACGCATGTAGAAATTTTGACATCATCAACCAGTGTCATATCATTGATTTTGCTGGCCTATAAAATCAGATTATTTACAGTAAAAAATCACAATCCAAACACATACAAAAGTAGCCCAAGGTTAACATGATATACATATCGACACCGGACAATGCAATACAATACTTTAGGCCTCTAATCGTTTCCCGGAAACCAAATTACATAACAAACCGAGGTCTAGAATTGTAACTGAATACATTACAGTCATTAAATACATCAACATTGTCCGAAAATATAAACCAACAAAAATTATTCACGGGTACATAAACAAAAGCTTCTTGGCCTTCATTCTTGCTCATCAGGTAAATATTCATGCATCTCATTTGAAGAGTTAGCAAACAACAAGAGGGTAGGTCAATTTGTATTGAGAACTTACTGGTCAGTAAAGCACAATTTTATACAAAAGGACATGCATACTTTAACTTAAATACACAATGAAAGGAAATAGAAATCGTCATTGTGTGCATAGGCATAAAATTTGTATGGAGAACTTACATGATGCATTTTCAATTTCTTATCTTATTTTTAGTTATGAAATCAAGCTTAAATCTTACTTTTCTTTAGTAACTAGGCCAGTAGGCCTTATCAACTAATGAAGCGGACTATTGAAGACCGGGTTATGTATGTTTTCACACAACGAATGGCCATATGCTCCTATTCAAGATCCAGAGGTGAGTCATTTACATATCACCCTATAAATGGGGTCAGATATCGCTTCTTAACCTCACAGTTATGTAGAGTCAAAATTGATATATCACAATAATATATTAAGGCATGCCAAAGAATACTACCCATTAAAATAATCCTTGATTCAGTTTCTTAATTCTTATGAGAATTTTTTACTTGGTTCTGAATGTTCTCACTCATGGAGAATATAATTGTAATTCTTGACATATTATAGAGTTTTCTTCTATAATTTATTTTTTTATACTTATATTTTAGTAGAAACTTGACCGTGCATACATTAGAAGTTTATAATTTTAGAAACTCAAAATTCAGCACTTAATGCAGAAATTTAGCATAAGGTGTATATTTAGTATAAAATTTAGAATTTTAGATTTTTAAGTGCCAACATATATATATTTTTCAGCTTTCATAAAATGTACACTTGAAAAAGTAGAACTTTCATAAGTTACAGCACGAATTTAAATCATGAATTTTATAAGAAATTTAGAAAATGTACCAAAAGTTAACAAACATAGCAATTTTTGTAATATCAGCTTTAATACTTCACATGCAGGTCTTAATTATTCGAATTATTGAAACATACAAATTATATTACAAGCCTAGAACATATATATTATAAACTTTAAAACATAAGTAGACTATTCTATGAATTTGAGTTATGAACGGTTTAAAATTCAACAATAGCGTAAAAAATAGTGCAGAAATTTAGCTTATTAATTTCTTTAATATATTACTTAAGTTTGTAGAGTACATTTATGCGAAACTTCAATGCATGTAGATGATTAAATCAAAATTTTTGGGCATGTAAGGGTTTATATACAAATTTCAATCATTAAAGAGCATCATATCTTAAAATCTGAACATGCATGAAATAATAACACATAATTCAGCACATATATTTACTATACTTGACTTAAACATAAAATCTCATCAAATGCCTCTATAAAATCATGAAATATAGGCATGCATGCTTAATATACACATAACTTTTAAAATTATGATTTAGACGAGTATTTAAACAAATATTCAATAGGAACGACAAGGAACATCAATAAGAGAATAAGGAGCTTAAAGTGTACCTACATTGACTTAGATTTACTCAAGTCCTAACTTGAATCACTTCAAATTTGGGCTTCTTGGATTTCCCTTTCTTTCTCTATTTATTCTCCTCATCTCTTTCTCAGCAGCACTATTAATTGTAGTCGAAATGACAGAAATAAG
>JAOVVI020001679.1:0-23408 GCA_028571085.2 Nepenthes alata
GGATCAAACGGATAATGGATGCAGAACGATTCAGGGAGAGATTTTCGGCTGGAGTTCAAAGGGATCATCCGGCCGTGCCTAATTCATCTAATTGTTGGACAGTGCGAGATTAGCATTCCCGTTGCCGCGTCGGTGAAGAATTAAAACTAATTGGTTTAGAATTTGGGGATGATTAGGAAGTAAGAATTTCATTAACTTGCCGAGTTGTTAGTTCTTTCATACCGGGACATCGATGGTTGAATTAGCATTACTGTTTCTGGAGTAAATACTTTTTAAATATTTTTTGACAAACTTTTAAATTTATTTTTTTAAATCACATCAATACTCAATCTCTAATACGAGTCCCACATTAAAAAATTTGAGGTAAAATCTTAAATTTATAAGTTATGGGGCTCTCCCTCCTACTAGACCGGTCTTTTAGGATGAGCTCTCACTCTGGCTTATGCTCGCATCAAATGGTGCTTTCATTGAGACCAGTCCCGACCAGGAGAAGGCTACTTGCGGTGAATTCTGACAGGAAAGGGCTACCTGCGGAGGGGCTGACCTGCTGCCGGTACGTCGGGATGGAGTAAAGCGTCGTAAAGTGAAAGCCACCGAGTGAAGTGTCGCAGAGTGCAGTCGCTGAGGTTGCGGCTGTTGAATGAGGGGATGAATGATACGAGTCCCACATTGAAAAATTTAAGGCAAAACATCTAACTTATAAGTTAGAGAGCTCTCCCTTCTACTAGATCGATCTTTTGGGATTGGCTTTTCCTCTGGCTTATGCTCGTATCAGTCCTCCCCACAAAAAAAATTTAAAATATCTAATTTATAGTTAATCAAAAAATTATTAAAATAATAACGCCAAAACTTATACTTATTTATACTGGAATAATTTGTTTTGAGCCATTTTACTCGCATGAATATATATCAACTTAAAGATGAGATGATTTTTCTATTTCATATAATTTATTATGCAGTATTAAGGTGATTAAGTAATTTAATGCCCAACAACTCGAGCATACTCAATTATTAAAATATTAAAGTAATATGACTATAAGTGTTCCTTTTTATAGCATAAACTAACACAATTACATTTTAATATATACGATATTAGTAACTTAGCAATTATGAATACTATGGAACTCATATCAAACAGCTTTGGAGGCCAATTGTACATGACTAGCTCTGCTTCTGTTTTCTATTGAGAATTCGGAGTGGAGGCTTCCAGACTAATCTAATGAAGCGAACAAATCACGAAAGAAATAAACTAGGCCAGATTGACTTTTAATTAGAAGATTTACACACCTAGCCAGAGGAAAAAGCATGCGTGTGAAACAGGCCTCAAAAAACATTATAAAAATATTATAAAATTTTTACTTTTTAATGTTATAAATATATTCCCCATTACGTGATATATAAATTCTTAAATTGATTAAATTAATATAAACATATCGATTTTGTTGCGTTCTGAATTCGCAGTTTTCAATCGAATCCGTGGTTTCCAGGCAACACAAGTGTTTGAGATGCTAGATGCGAAAGAAAGATCAAGACTAGGATTTTACGTAGAAAACTTCCTCGTGAAAGAGGAAGAAAAACCACGAGGCTCTGGGCCTTTTGAAATGCTTCACTATTTGGGTTGAAGTCTTTACAGAGTACAATTGTGAGGGTTAATCCCTTCATTATCTTTTGTATCGTGTCTCTTTTCTAAGTGGTTACACTCACTAGGGGACTTTTTTACTCACTCTTATTCGAGTTCTGGGAGGAGAAGCCGCCCTGATTCCACCAAAAGACCCATTTTTCTCCTCCCCTTTTTTTTCTTCCAAGGATTGGAGCCTTGTTGGATATTTATGGGCGAAATGATCCGTTAAGATGGGGACACGTGGCGGCTATCGGACGGTGGGAACAGTCGACGGCCTCCCATTGGTGGCAATAAAAGGTGGTGGCAGGCTCTGAGTGTGCTAGGTGGCCCAGAGCCTAGGTGTCAGCTGTGATCTGACCAGGCGTACTCTGCAGAGATGCCAGTCTGCAACTGCATGTGTCTTGAAAATCGGCGAGATTCGCTGAGCTGGCGCTCTCGACCGCGAGTGGGGTTGTCCTCGTCGTTGTGGTATCGGCCTCTCGGATGCGGTCATGTGCTTTTGGTCCTTTTGGGCCGTGCGACCTTTTTGGTTCATGGATGTAATTTTTGGGCTTTCTGATCTTGGGCATTCCTTTTGCGCCGCGCTTTATGGGCCGTTATGATGGGCCTCATCATTATTATTTTTTATACTTTTTAAATAAGTAATTTTTTTATATTTTTAATTTAATACGAGAAAATTATCACATTAAAATTATAAAAAAAAAGAAAACTAAAAAAATGAAATAATTTAAAAATGGGGACCTGACCAACACAATAAATAGGGCATGACCAAGCAATATATGAACCATTTTGTAAGTGTAAGCAATAACAATTTCACATTAAGTCGTATTTAATGCTACTCATGAGATTCTATTTTCCAATGAAAAAGGTTTCCAGAGAGAGAGAGAGAGGGGGGGCAGATCATTCAATCGCTGCTCGGCGCAAAAGTGAGTGACTAAACGAGTGAGAATCATGTGACCCATCTTTCTCCATAGGTTTTTCTCTCCTTTTAGGAGGATAAAGCATATCCCGTCCAGAATCAATTCTTAAATTTGTTTTCATTGCTTGGGTTTTCATTAGAAGTTCCTACTCCTGTATTCTAAAATGGCTTCTAGTGCTTCAAGGTTTATCAAATGCGTAACAGTTGGAGATGGGGCCGTGGGCAAGACCTGCATGCTAATTTGCTATACCAGTAATAAATTTCCCACTGTAAGTGCTTCGTTATGCCAAATTGCCAATTTTGGTCTCTCAGTTTGGAATGATTTTACAGCTTTATGCGTTAATCTTTGGTCAATATCTTTCAGTTCTGTAGCTGGGGTTTCGCAGCTTCTTGGGTTATGAGTGTCTCTTAAACAAAATTCTCTGTCACTGATGGATAAATTAGGTTCTAGTATGCGGTGAACTCTATAGACTCTCCTAGCGGTCTAGTTTGCAGCAATTGTCATCTGGGTTGATGCTTCTTGATTGTCCTTAAACTTTTTGTCTGACTGTCATTCTGTGGTTGTGAGAGTGCTTCTGTGGTTAATTTTGCCTTATCTATTGAATTGAAGAATATTCCTTGATTGCAATTTTTAGTATCTGTTGTTTTAATCAGGATTATATACCCACAGTCTTTGATAACTTCAGTGCCAATGTGGTGGTGGAAGGTATCACTGTCAATTTAGGCCTATGGGACACAGCTGGTGAGTTTGGTGTCTCACTCATGATCACTCACAGCTTTTAATTTTTATATATTCTTTAGCTAAACAAGGAAAATAGTGAGTTCCTTACTTCAAGTTTCTGATGAAATTGAGCATTGTTTCGCAGGAGCTGTAGTTGTTTCAACTTTTTCCACATTTGGGAAATTTGATTTTGCTGCTTCTGTTTTGAGTTTGTTTAATTAGGACAAGAGGATTACAATAGATTGAGGCCTTTGAGCTACCGAGGGGCTGATGTATTTGTCTTAGCATTCTCGTTGGTTAGTCGTGCAAGCTATGAGAATGTGTTAAAAAAGGTACGCTTAACTTTTGAGCTGAGGACTTTAGTTATTATTTTGAAATAATTATTATCATCCAATTTGCAAATCCTGATGCAAAAATCTTTGGCCAGTGGATCCCAGAACTTCAGCATTATGCACCTGGAGTACCACTTGTATTGGTGGGCACCAAATTGGGTAAGTCATAAAGGAATAATACCTAATTTGGCTAAGAAGTTTCTAATCATTTTGGTTCATTGATGTTACTAGCCTTTTAGTCTTGTTTTATGATCGATTGGTGAAAGTGCTAGGCTCTCAGTTTAATTATGCTCTAGCCAAAGAACGACGGTCAAACATAGACCCTTTGTCTCTCTGTGTTTACACTCTTTTTCCTTTGGAGTTTTGTGTTAAATACAGAAGAAAATGCAGGAAAGACATAGAGGACTGATATTAATAGCTTTGTCTTGTTGCTGTAAAACTGAAAGGGTGTAAAAGATTCTTTCATCTTAATGTGGTTCTACGTGAAGAAACGACTATCTTTTGAAGAAATGACTGTCTTTTGCCTAAGAAGTGTTCGCAAACAGAAAACAAACAAGCAGATATATTAATGGACTGTGATATTATTAGCCTTTTTCTTGTTTCACTCTAAATCAATGCAAGTATAAGGCTCTTTTGGTTTCATGCTGCCCTTGGCGAAGAAACAGCCAACACTCTTTTCCTGTCAGTATTGTTGTGGACTGTGACTACTGGTTGGCAAGCACATAGATGGTAGTAAAGGTTAATTTTAACTCCATCTGGTGGTTGTCTTGCTCATGTTCAGCACGCCTGTTACCCCCCTCTAATAGGCACAACTCCTTTCCTCCATATAAGCAATATGAGCAGGCCCAACTCTTCCTTTGAAAGAAGTTGAAGGGTTTTGCAGCAAAACTAACTTAAATTGAATTACTACCAAACAGGAGTAATTCATACTTCAAAGGGATGGTACAATGCAACAATTTTGTGAATATGATTATTGTCAGGTTTATATATAGTGTTGACAAATTTTATGACATTGAGTTGTATTTTGAGTCTATTATTTTATATCTTGCCTCTAGGTGTAAGTTTTTGTTTCAAATTTAGTTAATGTGGAAGGATTTTTTTTTCACATAACTACTCGAGCGAAGTTGGTCAATGTGTTTGCACAATCTTCATGTGATTAATGCTCTAGCGAAATTGTAAGTCAGGTCAACATGTGTTCGTAAGTTGTTTGGCATGTGACTATAATCTCTCAGGATTATGCACCATGCCCACAAGTAGCTCACGAGATAGGTGCTTAAGTTAATCGTGTCCAAAGACCAACAGCTTGCTGTCTGCAAGATTATGGTTAAGCTATTGGAGTTCCAGATTATACCTGCAAGTCATTTGCATGTCAAAACTTCAAGCGGAAGACTACTACCTTGTTTGTGTGATTTTACTTTGAGCGAAAATTTAGTTTTTGCCTGCTAAACACTCTACTAAATAGCATTCACTAGAAGTTTATTTTGATAACCCCTATACATCTAAAAATCTTCCGAGAATAAGTGGTGGAGAGTGAGAGTGGAATTTAAGGAAGTTTTCTTTGAGAATTCAATAGAAAAATTGAGAGAACTTTTCTTGAAAGATCTTTTTTCTTTTAAGATGAACTTTTTTTGTTATCGTGAGATCTTTTATATAATCTAAAACTAAACCTCAAATTGATTTGCCAACAATTTATGGAGTTCTAGTATGTGACTTGTAAGTTTGAGTTGTGCATTGGCTGAAAGAAAAACCAGAAAAAGTTCACTCAGAAATCCACTCAGAAAAACCAGAAAAAGTCTGGGTAGCTATAGATCTATAGTTCTTAGGAGGGACTTAGATAGTTACCTATCTAGGGTTAGTCGGGCAGATAGTCTAGCATGTCTTTTCGTTGGTTTGTAAGTTGACTCTTCTCGTATAGTGGATTTTTATTTGATGATTCATAATCCAGAGGACTTTTCGATGTGAACAAGTTGTTCAAGAGTTTTTCTTTCATTGCCAAAATATTGTGTTATTTCTATTTTTACATTTTATTTATTGTATATGTGTGATAATGGTGATGATTTAATTTTAGCATTTACATAAGTAATTTTTTTATGTATATCGATGTTACAAAATATTAATTTGTATTTTTCACGAAGAAATACTTATTCACCCTCTCTAGGTATTCGTGGATCTAAATGCCGTTGTCTCAATCATATTGATGTGATGTTTGTTATTAGCTTAGATAAAGCGAATAGTTGTTTCATCACAAAGTTTAGCAACTTAGGGTGAAGTGCCTGGTTTTGGTCAGATTTAGTGTTTTTTATTCTAATCTACCACCAACAATATCTCCTGTAGTCCAATCTCCGCAACCTTTGTGATAATATGCGAATAGTTGTTTCAACACAAAGTTTAGTAACTTAGGGTGAATTGCCTGGTTTTGGTCAGATTTAGTGTCTTTTATCCTAATCTACCACCAGCAATATCTGCTGCAGTCCAATCTCCCCAACCTTTATGATAATATGCTTTGAACAAATGCAATTACCTGATCATAATGAGAAAATTGGCATACTATTTGCATATTATTTGCCGGCTCTCTTATTCTTGAGAATAAATTGAAAAGGCATTCAGCTGGCAACATTTGCTGCTGCTTAGAGTGGTCAATAGCTACATGACCAAATAGAAAATATAAAATATCTGCCATACACATATTCCAACTTTTTGGTGAGTTCTCTGCTTAAGTGGGATGATTTTTTCTGCTCGCAGCCAACTTCCATATGCATTACACAGCATGACAACTTTTTGGTTCTAGGATCAGAAATTAAGGTTTTGGATGAATTTAGAAAATTTGACCAGCACTTTTGGGATTTTTTTTGTCCAAAATGGTGGGAGATTGTTTCCTCGTGAATGAGTGCTATGAAGTTCAAGAAAATTGAAGTGATACTGCTGTTGATAGTATGGCTATTGCACAGTAATGAGCTGATTAATGGTGAATTGTCCCTGTTCTCTCTTTGTTACCATTCTTGCCTTTTGCAGTTTAGGTCAATCACTATTTAGAAATCTGCTTAATTTTGTATACATTTTATAACAAAGGTGCGCCCAGGTATACATTATACCTAGGGTGACCCATCGGACAAAGCAACTCGTATTATAGGATCCTCTAGGGAGGTTAAATGTACACATCCTTACTCCTTGATGGCCAAGTAGTTATTTTTGTGGCTTGATCCCGTGACCTCTAAATTATAATGGAACAACTTTATTATTGTGCTAAATTAACCAAATTACCATTGTGTTATTCTAGTCCACCGCCGTTACCGCTGAATTAGCTATCCTTTCTTTCCCTACAACTGCAGTTCAACGTTAATCATCTGGTAACTTTATTTCAATTGCTATTTTACTGCTGCCAAAGCCAATAAAATTCACTATTCTGTGTTGCCAGTACAGAATAAAGTGGAAATCTATCCTGTATGAAGTTTTGATTTGCAAAGGAACTGAAAAGGAAAAAAGAAGAAAGTTATAAGTCTCAGAAATGCCATAGTTTCTAATTTACCTTTGACATAAAGTGAAGTAAATTGTTGGAAGTTATTCTTTTCTACTTCTTATTCATATTCATGGGGCGTTCTGTTGATAAATATTGTTTACTGATGCATAGATCTTCGTGAGGACAAACACTACCTGGCTGATCATCCAGGATTGGTGCCAGTTACTACTGCACAAGTACAATTTCCTTTCAAGACCTTTTTTTAGTAACTACTGCAAAATATTTATTCATTATGATTAACAAAGTATATGTTGTAAAATTAGGGAGAGGAATTGCGTAAGCAGATTGGTGCTGCATACTATATTGAGTGCAGCTCCAAAACTCAGCAGGTATAGATCAAAACTCAACTTATTCTCCATTTAAGGGGCTATGTGTTGAATATTTCCAAATAAAAAGGGGAAAATTTTGAAGTCATTGCTCAAACAAATATGATTGTTTGAACGCAGATTGAATTGAAGAGGTGTTTTTTTGGAATTGTCATGAATAGACATGAATAGTGTCATCAATTTGCATTTGCTGTCGTGTTAGAATCTATTTTAGAAGTGACATGAACAAACTCAACTATTCAGAAGAAACGTGCATTTTTATCTTATATTTTATGAAGGCTACATTGATGGTTGATTTTTTGTGAGAATAGAAAAAACATGAAAGAGAAAGCTCCTAAATATCATATCATTTTTAATTATTATTTACTGCAGAAAATAATTATTGAGGTTTTTGATAATCTTGCTTACATAAAGGTTTTGGTTTGATTTGTTAGTGCAGAACACAATCAAACAAAGACGTTATCGTATCTTAGAGACATTTCACACTCAGCTCCTTTACATTGTTGGGGGTGGGGGGAAGTGTCTTAAGGAAATTGGATTTGACAACATTTGTTGATGCTTTTACTTGAGTTTTTTGTCATTTTTGCACCAATTTCTCAACACTATGTTGTATGTTATCCCTGTAACTATGGAGAACTTTGAGCACATCCTTCTTGACCATTTGCCAGAATGTTGCCTTATTGTATTTAAGAAGTGCATGTAGCTTGGATTTTGGAAAATATGAGTTAAATTACAACTCTTGAATGAAGAGTTAAGAAGAAAAGGTGCCTTATCATTAGTGTCACAGTGAGTTGTAGACCTAAAAGTAAAAATGAAAGAATACCTACTTTGTCTTCTTAGAGGACAAGTTTGGAGATTATGGATCAATCAGAAATGCAGTACTATTAAGTCATTTATGCTGTAAAGATTTTAAATAATGATCTTTTCCAGTGATATTAATCTATATATTGCAAGATGATGTGGAGCCTGCCAGAGTAGAACTGTATAACTGGGGTCAATGCTGCCATTTTGATTCTATAAATCCCAAATATATGCTAAAAAGATTCATGCATGCTTAATAATTTAATCAATCCATTTGTTATGGCTGCTCCATATTGGCCATTGGATTTAAAATATCCAACAGTTAAATTTTAAACATTAAATAATATGCTCTAAATGTTATTTTAAATTTTTTTATATTGTATTTGATATTTAATAGATTTTAATATTATAAAATAAAATTTAAAAATGTAACTATTTCCATCATTTTTTTTTTATTTTCTAATCACAACTATTGGATTTTGTTCAATGGTTGTAAATGGATAAGCAAATGATGCTTCTCCCAAATGAGAAATAGCAGCCGTTAATCCATGGGTTGTGGTGGCACATTTGCTGCAGTCTTGCAGTACACACCTATTTGGCTCTTTGCACCACAATGAGTTGTTAGGACCCAGGGGGATTGAGGTGGCTATGATTTGTGGGTTGCATTTTGAGGAGTTACTGAACAAATGGTCTAACCTGTGGTTGTTAAAACCGTGGCTTGTGTGTTATTTCTTTGGTTTGCACTTACAGAATGTGAAAGCGGTTTTTGACGCTGCAATCAAGATTGTTATCAAGCCGCCCCCAAAGCAAAAGGAGAAGAAGAAAAAGCCACAGCGAGGGTGTCTATTGTAAGTAACCTCTCTCACAATGATCTCCTTTTTGCTGTGACTGTGGTGTAGATATAAATATCGGTTGATATATCTCAATATCGGGGGTCCCAATACCGATATTTTCAAATATGGTTACAATTTTGCAATATGTTACCATATCAATGATATATAGTGATATAGATATGGCATTTAAAGCCTACAATTCTCATAAATTTTTTTCTTTCCAACATATTCGACACCAATATGTGTTTTTTGATATTTTTATCCATGGACTGTGGCTTTACTGTCTATTAATTGGATTGGATTTGGATTGAGTTTGTGTTCTGGATGATTGTGCATAGATATTTATTGCTCACAAGGGTGTTCTGAAATGACTTCTTCACAATTATAATGTTCTACCTGCATGCAGGGCATTTATGTTCATTCACATGTTAGGAGCATTTAGAGATATTCCTAAATGTCTAGGCTATTCATGGAATATAAATCATCTACTTCCGGAAGAAATCGAGGAAATTCTTAGGAATGCTTGCAAAATCTATTCATTGTTTTTTTGTCAGATGGTCCAATCCTCCCTTGAGGTCCATTCAAGATAAAAAAAATTGTTGAGGAAACAACTATATTTTTTTCCCTTCCAAATGATTGGTAAATACAGAAAGGATTAATACATTTAAGATAATTACGTATTTATAAAATATCATCTCAGTTCATTATATTTGCAGTGCATAACTCCTAAGCTACATCATATATTCGTGAAAGCTAGTTAAGAATAGAGCAGGAGAGCTGCATAATTGAAGCAATTGCCTTGTGAAAGATGACCTCTCTTGTCATGGCATGTGATACTCTAACACTAATGTATTGACTTAATACGTTTCTTAAGTGTGTCTACAATGTGTCTGAATGTATTGGAATTTGAAGAAAAAATGGACACTTATTGGGAGTGCTATTTGATACGTGTTAGACACTAACACTTTAAGAGCGTCCATGTTTTTTAGCTTGGAAACTAGGCATTTCAATTTCTTCTTGAGAACATCTCAATATTTTCAATAACCATGGACCCAACCATGAAAAACGACTGGTGTTAGGAAAACACCATTTAATAATATGATATTTTATTTATTTATCAATATTGATGGATTTACATATTATAGATGGGTCAATGGACATCATGTTATTTGAGAGTGTCTAAAGGGGGACCCCATATATTTCTTGTGAAAGCTGCAGGGGTCTGGCCCTTCCATTGCTGTCAGTTATGAGAGCCCTGCTGCTGTTTCCTGTAACAGGCTTTTGTGATTCCTGTTTTCCTGAAAAGAACTAATGAACTATCAAGTTGAAACTGTCTTTTTTTTTTCTTGGCAAGTAACAAAATAATGTCAACACCTTGATTTAACTCTTTACGATTTTTTTAAGTGTTGAAATTATCTCATATGACATGACACATATTTAATAAAGTATTGAAATGATTGTTATATTTTATAGAAGTTTTTTCTGTAATGGGTCCAATGTTTGACAGAAAGAAGGGTATTTTTATAATTAAAGAACTGATCATCTTTTGATCCTATAATGATTGAATTACCCATAAGGTCTTGAAAATTATAAGTGGCAGTATTTTGGGACAATGAGGGCCAATTTTTCTATTCGACTAAAGGAAGTTTTATAAACTTTCCATTTGAAATTCTGAAATTTAAATAAGTCCTCTAGAAATTATCTGAATGACATTTTCTTCACAAATTTTGTAATTCTCATCAAGGAAGAAAGATAAGAATAATAGGAGAGAAATTAATTTCAATTTCTTCCAGAAAAGAACGTAGAGTGTGGATTTATGTATGTCATTAATATTTAATTTCACATTATGAGATTGTAAAATAACACTGACAATTCTGAGAATTTAAGAATAGTTTAAATTTTGTAAACTTTTTTTTTTTTTTGTAAAAGAAAATAATACAGATCTTCCTGTTTATGCAGGAATGTCCTTTGCGGCAGGAGACTCATTTGTTTCAATTGAGTTATGGCTTTTACTACGAGTTGGAGATGATGATCCTCCCGAGTTCTCCATGCAGAGGCTTGTGTGCTCATTTATAAGCTCTGCATCAGATCAACAGTTCAGCAGTATACTGTGAGATGACAATAGATGCACATTAATTGTATCCTCTGAAAATTATTATCTTTTGGTTTAAATGTTATATTTTTGTAAAGCTTATGAGACATGGAATACATTTAGATATCCGTGTTTGGTGTTTGTTATGGACAGCAGATGGTATCAAGCATCAGATGATCTGAAGGAAGTGTTCATGGGTTCTTTGTTTCCTCTCTGAGGAAGTTGCATTATTACAAAAAATCTCAAAAACCCGAGACGAGTTAATCGGGTCTTGCCCCTTAGAGATTGGGGTCGGGTCGGGTCGAGTCGGGCAAAACCCAAAATTCATAATCGGGATTATTTACATTAAGCCCCAACCCAAATCCGGTCTGAAATATGGCCACATTATATAACAACACAACACGTTGTATGAGTTATTATGTGGGTGTTATTTTATTTTATATATATGTTTCGTTAGAGAGGTGTAAATATTTTTAAATTAAAAAATTTGTATGGGGTGGCCTTTTGTCGTAAATTCTAGCTATCTGATTTATTATAGTATTTAACCTATTTATTTATAATACTGAATTTACGTGAAAATAATATAAAAATTGAATGTTGCTAACATTATTATTATTTTAGTTTCCTTAGACAAGCAAACACTGTTAGTATCAGTATAAAACAAATATAATGTATATTTTTTATTTTTATAAGAAGAAATTGTATAAAATATTATGAGTAGTAGATTATCTGAGGTTATTATTAATTATTGAATAAATACGTTAAAATATATAATAAATGTAATTTATTATGAAAACGTACGCTATATATTTACGTATATATTAATAACGGAAGCGTGATAAATAGTTACATGTACATGCTGCAGTGTACAATTTTTCCTACGGTGGAAGGACGAACTCTGCTCCTTCGAGAGGCGGCTTCGATGGATTCATTTTTGGGTATACTATCGGTCTTTCGTTTTGCTGGATCTGATCTCTTGAGCTACTTAGCTTCAATCAGATCAATTATGGTTTAGATACTTTAAATTGGATTGTTCTGTGACCAAAAAGAAAAGGTTAGGGTTTCGTTGTTGAAATAGATTCAAAGAAGTGGGAACGAGGAATTGGAGAGTCTAGGGCTTTTCTTCTCTCGAATTGGTGAGAGCTAGGGTTTGGTTTGGGACTGGGTGAGAGGGATTTAGGTTGGGATTGATGGTGGCCGAAGCTGAAACAAGGGAAAATGCATCGTTATTATGCATGGGCGGGAAGGTGAGAACAGGAGAGGAAGTCGGCACATGTGGTCGCGTGGCTTGACGACGACTGTAGTCCTTGATTGTGATGGCGCTTACGCTAATTCTTTCTACAAGGTATCGCCTTTGTGGCTCTTTTAGTTGCTGTTTCAGCTTCTTTTCACTGGTTCGTGAATTCTGCTTGCTTAATAGGCTAGACGTTGTTGGAGTGGGAAAAGCGAATGAGGCTGCTGTCAATTGAACGAGTATAATCTATTTAGGGCCTTTTATTAGTTCTGGAATTCAGGGCTGTGTTCTTGTATGAGATTGTACAATAGATTTGCTATATGCACTTATGTCCTGGGTTGCTGTTGGGTTATCAATGTTCTTGGTTGGCCATTGTGAGATGGTCTGTCATGAACGCAAAACGTTTCTGCTTCTCGTATGACCTTACGACCTTTTTTGTGAGTAAGATTTCCATTTCTATGGGTCAATACTCGTCATTTCCTTACTAATGGTGGGAATTGGGGTGCCCAAAGGCTGATCCCAAGTAGATGCACAGAACAAATTCCATGGCTGTTTTTTTCACTGTGATATAGATTATTACAGTGTAATACATTATCCAGCATCTTGTTGGATTAATTCTAGCAGCTGCACCTATTGTTCTGTTAATTTAGTCTTTTTCCCCATGGAATGGGGAGGAGAGGGGTGGAGAGAGAAGCATTTCCATGTTTCTCGATATTTTCTGAAGATTTGGAGGAATGTCTTCAGGCATGGAGTTGATTGACTTTATTTGGCTGACTTTGATTATATTCTTGATTTTTGTGATTTGATGCCTCTTTTCTAGAAATTAAGCATCACATACGTGGAGGCAACTTGTTATGACTGGACTGTTATGAGTTAGAGAATTTCTGGAGATAATTTGATAAAACTCTTTTAGGTCATATGATATTAGAATGACTGTTTCAAGTTAGCATAACTGGGCAGTTATAAGGTGCCATGGTGTTTATTGTTTTGGGGATATAGGGGTTGCACTTGTTTGACAAGAGCCCAAGTAATATGATTTTGGGATTATTGCCATTGAGCGATTCTTAAAGTTGACTAACCACAAGAAAATGATGCTTAAAAATGCAGCTAAGGTTGTGTGAGGTGGGACTTTGTGAATCTAAAAGTGTTATTGAGGCAACTTACCTCCATCCCCTATCATAGGATCATATTATTATCACTGGTTTTTCTTCCTGACATTATTTCAAAAATTTTGTTGGGTGACCTTTAAATTTTCTATTGTGACAAATGTCGCAGCACCCACCTGCAGCAACAAATTCTATTTCGATTATTTGGTTCTCTGAGTGTGTGGATTGACTTCACGGATTCCTTGTATCCAGGGTTTTGTCCCCTAGCAATTGCATTGTGCCAAATCCATCCTTTTTACCTCTGTCAGTGTATATCTCCCTCCCCATCTAACCTCTAAACCTTGATTGAATGACTTCATCACTAGTTGGTCAGTGCTACCTCCCCATGTTTTGTCCTTTATAAACGGCAATTTGTCTTCTTCTAATCTGCTCTGAATGTCACTTTTTATTTACTTTATTGCATAGAATGGTTCAATGTGCAGTTATTCATTACTGTTCCCTCCTCCCCAAAAGAAGCATTTGTATAGTATTATCATTTTCTTCTTAGGATATCTTGTTTCATCTGCAGTAGATTTTTGGTGATGTTCATCAAGTGATCTAAACTAATGTTGAAATTAATAAATACAGGAAAACAATGTTCTGAAGTAGCACCTTGGCAAGTGACATTAAGTTCTATTTTATGGCTTAGCATTACTAATACTGGTTGAAACATTCCTCCTTGATATTTGAAAACTTCAACATAATATGTAAAAAATAACAACATAACATGCTAGTTTTAGAGATATGGTTTAGAGTTCGAGCTTGTCAAGCTTTGATAATAACTGGAATCATGTCCCTCTAGAGAAGTTATTTTGTATGGATGATTAGAATTGAAGTAAGACGCACAAATACTTCTTCTGGACTAATATATTGGTGTCCAAAAACGTGGCCGAAATGCAACGACACGTGATAGAATATTATATTATTTTTCTTTTTGAATTCGACACATTCCAATATGTTTTGTACATGTTGGGATGCCTTAATATAAATTAGAAAAAATTGGAGCAAATTTTGTAATTTAGAAATAATTAAAAATCTAATTCTCATTGTCTTTTTCTTTTCTTTATTATGTTCTATTTTAGTTTCATACACAGAGAGAGGATAGAGGCAATGCGGTAGAGCAAAGTACAAAGTGACCGATTAGGAGAGAGAAGAAATAAAAAAGTGTATTTTTATTACTAATTTAGTATAAAATAATATTTTGGATCAATTATATTTTCATATGAGATATTTATAAATAAATTATGATTTTCAATTAACATATTCTCAACGTTTTATGATCTTTTTATTTTTTAGAAAATAACGTGTCTGCATATCAGCGTTGTATCCTGTTCCATGTTCATGTCTATGCTTTTTAGAAATCAAAGTAATGGGTAAGGGTAAAAGCGAATAGGACATTGAATCTATGGATGTGTTGAAAGGTTTATAACAACACCATAATTTGTTTGTTTACTTCTTTATCATAGATATTTATTCTCAGATTCATTTTAATGTAAATTGTTACTCTCCTATTATCAATTTGTTAAATGGGAATCTTTCAATGTTTTGTAGGATGGTCATAAGATTAGTGTTGGTGACTGTGCTCTCTTCGAACCGCCCCATGACTCCCTGCCTTTTATAGGAATAATTCGTTGGCTAACATCAGATAAAAAAAATAATTCAAAGCTAGGAGTAAATTGGCTTTATCGACCTTCTGAAGTTAAGCTTGGGAAAGGTGTTGCACTTGAAGCTGCGCTAAACGAAGTTTTTTACTCATTTCACCGGGATGTGATCCCCTGTGCATCTTTACTCCATCCTTGTAAAGTAGCATTTTTGCCCCGAAGTGTTGAACTTCCATCAGGGGTCTCTTCGTTTTTGTGTCGCCGAGTTTATGACATTGCAAACAAGTGTTTGTGGTGGCTAACAGATCAGGACTATATTAATGTGAGTTTCACCTACTGCTGCTTGTCTCAAAACATAGCAATCGCATATTTCTTTTCACACTCTTTTCTGCTTACTTTTATGTGGTTGATCTGTTGTGTCTCCAGGATAGGCAAGAAGAAGTCGACCAATTGTTACATAAAACACAAGCGCAAATGCATGCAGCGGTTCAACAACAGCAAAGTATTCAATCTCCAAAATCATTGAATGGTCCAACAGCAACATCTCTGTTAAAACAAAATCCAGAGAGCATGCAGAACAGTACCAACTTTTCTTCCCAAACCAAGAGAAAGAAGAAGGATCATGGTGATCAGTCTACTGAACCCATTAAACGAGAACATTCTTTAAGATCAGATAATGAAGATTCTGGTCAGTTGAGGTCAGAAAGCATGCTTAAATTTGAAATTGCCAAACTGGCCAAGAAAGGTGGGCTTGTAGATTCTGAAGCGGTAGAGAGACTGGTTCAACTCATGCAGGCTGAGAAACCTGAAAAGAAAATAGACTTTGCTTGCCGGTCCATGCTTGTTGGTATTATATCTGCTACAGAAAAGTTTGACTGCCTTGGTCAATTTGTGCAACTCAGGGGTTTGCCTGTTTTAGATGAATGGCTTCAGGAGGTGGTCCATAAGGGAAAAGGTGGTGATTCTAGTAGCCCCATAGATGGTGATAAATCTTTGGATGATTTTGTACTGGTTTTACTTCGTGCACTAGATAAGCTGCCTGTAAATCTTAATGCTTTACAAACCTGTAACATTGGCAGATCTGTTAATCATTTGCGTTCATATAAGAACTCAGAAATTCAGAAGAAAGCAAGGAGCTTAGTGGACACATGGAAGAAGCGTGTTGAAGCAGAAATTCATATCAAGGATGCAAAGTCTGGTTCAACTCAAGCTGTTCCATGGCCCACCAGATCCTCACGACATGAAGCTTCCCATGTTGGGAATTGGCACTTCATTGGATCTTTTGAGGCTGCCACGAGGAGCTCAGTTACACAACTTTCTTCCTCAAAATCTGCTTCAGTAAAGCTCATCTCAGGAGAAACTACTCCTAAAGCTGCATCTGTATCTCTGGGGACCCAAAAACCTACATCATCACCTGCATCAACAACTTCCAACGTTAAGGATGGGCAAACCAGGATAGCTGTTGCTGATGGCAGCTCTAGTCCATTCCAGGCAATGGCAAGAGAAGAGAGAAGCAGTTCTAGTCAGTCCCACATTAGCCAATGCTCAAGTGACCATGCCAGAAATGCAGTTCCATCTGGAAAGGAAGATGCAAGGAGCTCTACTGCTGGATCAAGGAGTATGAATAAGATCACAAATAGTGGTTCCATGCATAAAAAACCAGGAAATAGTCTTCAAGGGACACCGGTTAATGTTGTTCACAGGGAATCTGGATCAAGTCAAAACTCTTCCTTGGCCAGGATTTCAGCTTCAGAATTGTTGTCACAGTCTGTGATAACATGTGAAAATAATATTGACACTCATGTTGTGGAAAGTATCAATCATAAGCTAATAGTTAAGATTCCTAATCCTAACCAAGGCTGCAGTCATTCTCAGAGCATCAACGGCGGACCTATAGAGGACCCTTCTGGCAGAAATAGCAGAGCTTCTTCTCCAGATCTTTCTGAGAAGCATGAACAGTCAGGTATCCATTTGAGGGAAAAGAGTGAGAATCACCAGGGAGATGGCCTGCCGGCTGCTCCACCAGACAAAAGGCACTGTCGGCCTGGCAGTGACGCAGCAAAGTCGCCAGATGTTTCTCAAATTGCCAACTTGTCCTCAGGAAACGGAATGGAATCTAGAAAATCTATTGATTCTTCTTTCAGCTCCATAAATGTTTTAATAGAAAGCTGTATAAAGCCTACAGAAGCCAATGCATCAGCTGCAGTGAGGGATGATGCTGGAATGAATCTGCTTGCTAGTGTAGCTGCTAGAGTAATGTGCGGGGATGGTACTGTTTCTCCAAATCTTTTGCCACAAAGAAAAGATGTTGTAGTGGACAACAGTTGTGCTGACTATGATGGTAAAGTTAGACAAACATACCATGATAACTTTTATGTGGACTGGTATGGTCAAACGATGTTGCTAATGTTCTTTTGGGAAACCTAATATTGTTGCAGGTATTTCACAGGTTAATGATCGCAAACTCAGAAGATATTCAAGTATGTCCGGTGAGGATTTGCAGCAAAATAGAATCCCCAGCATGAATACCAATGGACATTTGGATAAATCTGTGGCTGATGCTTGTATGCCTGCATCTCTTGCATGCACAGTAAAAACGAATGGCAGCGGTGGAGTTGCTGGACAGTTTCAGATAAAGAATGCAGGAGTTAAAGATGAGAGTCATGACCGAGTACCAGATACAAGGCAGAGATCTGATAGTTCTTTGGCAGACGAAGATAAGATCAAGGAAAACCCTCCTCATAAAGAAACTCAAAAGAGACCTCCAGAAGAATTGTCATCATTTCCTTCACCCAATTTTGAAACTGAGATATATAATGCCAACCATAAACTGAATGATAATCTCCCGGTAATGCATCAGCCACCTTCTTTGGATACATGTTCTGAATCAATTAGTACAAATGAGCAACCAATGGTTTCTTCTGCTGCACATGAAGATTTGGACACAGAAAATTCTGGTGTAAGGAAAGCTGAAATTACTGACAACATAGATTCCTGTAGTCATGTTGATCTGGGTGGGATGCAAGAAAATTATAATTGCCAGACTCCGCTTAAAGAACAATCTGATTTTTGTTCTGTTGCATCTTATCAAAAGACTATGAGTAAGGATGAGAATCTACAAAGTAAAGGGACTGTTAATGTTCATTCTGGCCAGTCAGCCATCCAGATTAGCTCCTCTGCATTTGTTGCCCATGATAGGGAACAACATTTGAGCACCAAAGATTCTAATATGGTTGTTAAATATGAGGAACATGATGAATCTACATCCAGGAACGCAGATGCTTGTTCCTTATCTCCTGCAGGAGTTTCGGAGATGGATGCGAAGCTTGAATTTGATTTGAATGAAGGCTTAGATGATGGGAAGAATGGAGAGCCAGCTAACTTCCTGGCACCTTGCTGTCTGGCTTCTGTGTCTGTGATCAGCCCCTTGCATTTTCCTGTTTCTTCTGCAGCTGACAGTCTACCTGCTTGCATTACTGTGGCTGCTCCTGCAAGGGGGCCATTTGTTCCTCCCAAAGATCTATTACGAAATAAAAGTGAACTCCAATGGAAAGGATCAGCTGCCACTAGTGCATTTCACCCTGCAGAGCCCAGAATGGGTATTGAGATGCCTTTAGGTACATGCGAGGCCAGTCTCCCTGATGCTACTGATTGCAAACAAGCTCGGCCTCTGGATATTGACCTGAATGTGGTTGATGAAAGGATTCTGCAGGACATTGGCTTTCAAAATACTACTCAGGAGATGGATAATAAATCAGATAATAAGAATGGTTGTTGTTTGACCAATGTGTTAATGGGTTCAGCATCCCTACTTTGTTATCGAGGATTTGACCTAGATTTAAATAGAATCGATGAAGCTTCAGAATTGGAACAGCAGTCCCCGCCCAATGTCCGGAGATTTGAATTCTCTGCTTCTCCCATTAAATCATTGTCACGTGATTTTGATTTGAATAATGGGCCTGCAGTTGATGAATTAACGGTTGAACCATCATTGTATAGCCAACATACACGAGGGGACCTTCCTGTACAGCCTCCATTTGGACTGACAATGAATTCTACTGGAATGGGAAACCTCTCCACATGGTCTCTTCCTGGAGCTACGTATTCGGCAGTCACGACTCCATCAGTGTTTCCTGATATTGGGCTGCGGCCTTTTCCTAGTGTTGGGATAGGAGGTGGCCAACAAGGAATTTTGGGTGGTCCAAACATGAATATGTCATTTAACTCTGATGCATACAGGGGATCAATGTTGTCTTCATCACCTGCTTTGCCTTTTCCCTCTGCCTCATTTCAGTACTCAGTCTTCCCTTTCGGGACTAGTTTTCCTCTGCCCACATGCACTTTATCGGTTGGCTCAGCTGCATTCTTAGATCCATTATCTGGTGGGCAGCTTTGTCCCCCAACTGTCCCAACACAATTGTTAGGGGCTTCTGCTGTTTCATCCCAATATCCTCGCCATTGCATCGGTAGTCTTACAGGTGTTATCAATAAAGTAGGTGTCGAGAACAGTCAGAAATGGGGAAGACGACAAAGTCTAGATCTCAATTCTGGCCCTGAGTGTCCTGATGTTGGAGGGAGGGATGATGTGCAGTCCTTGGCACCAAGACAGCTCCTTGCTGTAAGTTCTCAGGCACTAGTGGAGGAGCAAGCAAGGATGTATCGTGTTTCCAGTAGTGTTTTGAAGAGGAAGGAACCCGAGGGAGGATGGGATACAGATAGGCTTGGCTACAAGCAATCATCATGGCGGTAGGAACACAGCACAGCACCATTAGAAGCTTGCGTAAGTTTTCCTCCTTTGCATATTTTCTTTACCTTCTTTATGCTTCTGTATGTTTTTAGATTTTTGAATCTGCCAAGAGCCAACCGATAGACAGATAGGAGGCAATTACTAAGCAGATGATTATGATGGAAAGAAGATAATAGGAGTCTGAAATCTTGTTAGTGCCTTGGAAGTTAAACTGTATAGAAATGGGACTTGTTGGCCTATCTAGGTTCTCTGTATAGATGGTATATAGTAAACTGCTGTATCAACAATATAGAGTAGCCTTTTGCTAGAATAGGTTGAGTGGGGAGTAGAATCTTATATCCTTTTACCCTTTGTTTGATTCTAGCAGATTTTGAGAGGGGGTAAATCTGAAGGGAGAATGGAAAGGGAAGATAATTGTGAGGGATTTGGTGGGAGGGCTTCCTTTTATTTTTTTGGCTGTATTTGATATGCTTTGCTCGAGCAATTCATTGAGTTATACAAAGAAAGGGTACGCCAATGCACAAAACTTTCCACATTGAAAGTTCTGGGAGGGTCAAATTTTTGCATCTTTACCCATGGTATCAATATTACAATGGAGCAATCATACCATTTGTTAAATCTTAACCGCAGTGTCCAAGTAACAATATTAAATAAATGGGTTACAATTGATGACCAGTATGGTAGATTTGTTTAAATTATTTTTTACCACAGTAATTTGTTTTATAGTTCCCTATTGTTAGGCTTTCATATATGGTCCAGATATTGCTGTGTTGCATCATTTGTTTAAATTACTTATGGCTCTGTTCTTCAGCACAATCACCTCAGCAAAAACAGGAATAATCTATGTTTGATTGTGCTCATTTTACCATGTAATTTTTACATTTTGTGAGCTTTTCTCCATCCAGATCACATCCATCTACTATTTTAATACTCATTGTCCGTCTCCATACTTTCCCAATCTTCCTGTGTAGATTTCAAGGATTGAAAATCATATCAATATGAGGGTGGACAAATTACCACTAATTTCAGAGTGAAATCAAGCATCCTGTACCTGTTTAAACACTGCCTGTGCCTGCTATTTTTTGACATCTGTTTTTGTGAATTTCCATCAGATATTACTGAACATTGATCATTTCAACCTGTGACATTTCATCACTTTTAAAGAGAGATAAGCTTCATATTTATGTGAGACCCCATGAATACTCAACCTGTGGTAATCTTCTCCCTCCATTTCTTGGTTGCCGAATGGTGCAAATAAGAAAGACATGGAATATTTCTCCTGCATTTCTATTTTTTTACAGTCACAAATTTCTGAACTTTCCACGTCACTCCCTGGGTTTTCCATTCCATTTCTCCCTAAGTAGAGGGTGACTAGTGATCTGGACCCTTTCCTTCTAGTGAATTTCACTTTGACACGTTTTTCTTGTATTTCCAGTTTATAGGATGTATCAATGGGACTCTCAGGAAGTCATCATCTACCTGTTCACTTTCAGAGGATTGGTGAGTATTTGGCTGTTTAAGTAAGCAAGTCAGGCGCTTCCCTGCTGTATGATTCCAGTTTTTACTTAAAATAAATACTGTATGGGTTCTGCAATTTTCCTACTTTACTCTTGTTGACAGACCAGAAAATGTGCCTCTGTTGCCCAAATACTCAACCAATTTGCACCACTTTTAGATACAAACGGTCCTACGTCATTCGCACGTTTTTACACCGTCTAGCAATGGATGTTGAATATGTTTACTTGATCAAAGCCAAGTTGCTTTGCATACTTGCTGCTCTAGCAATGGAACCAAATTGTGTTGCTGCAGCCTACATTTTCTTTATCTAGCATGGTTTTGTAGGTGTGGCTGTTATTGCATTCTGCCTTACCAACATCCGTTCAACCTCAAAATTTCATCTATTGATTATTTTGAACACAAAGTGTATTTCTTTCCATAGATTATTTTGAACAAAAATTCTTATGTTTTTACCTTTTTCCCTGCTTTTCATCGGCCACTTTATCTCTGCTCTTGGGTTTATTATTTCTATCTGTTATTCTTCTTTTGCATGGTATTTGTTACACCTATTTACTAGTGATTGACATATCTTGTGACAATGTTCTGTATTTTGTGTTTATTCTGTCGAAATTAAGTGTGGGTGGTCGTGTGAAGATGGCTCAAGTATCAAAATTTTAGTGGAGAATTTTGCTGGGATGAAAGACAGGTTTTTTCCCCTACTATACACGTCTTTGAGACCACTTTGACTTATCATTGTGACTGGAGCTTGGGTGGAAAAGAAGTTTTCCCACTACCCACTCATATGAAACAACTTCAACCAAGCCATTTATTTACTAATTATCACTGAACTTCTCTGAAGTACGGCTCGAATCTTTAAAGTTCATTGAAGCACTATCTTTTGGAAAAGTCACAAATCCTTTGAGATATTTTCATATTACAATGATGGTTTGGACTTGAAGCTTTCAAAATCCTTCAACCACAACCTTTGAATGCAATCCTAACCTATTAGCCTTCAAAGTTCTGTCAATTACAAGGACTTGGAAGTTCTGCAGTCCGGAAAATTTTTTAGTCATTGAAGGAAAATCCGAGAAGCCCGTATCCGTTGTTTGGTGACCAAATCCAAGGAGTTTTGGTAGGAGACGTGTGTCAAGAAGAGTCGGCTATGGCCTATCTTGTTCATACTATCTGGCTAAGAAGCATAGATGCTCCCTCAGGGTTAAAGTATCGGTGTCCGACATGTATTGAACACATTCTCCCAACACATGTCAAACTCCGACACGTGTCCAAATCTTTTAAAATTCCGACATGCACTAACACGTTCAAACACATTTTCGTTCAACATTTTTGCCTATATTTTGTATATTTCAAAAATTATAAAATAAATAGTAAAATTAAAATGTAGATAATAAATATATAAAATTTACCATATTAAGTTTGTCTTTATTAAGTTATATCATTAATATTATTATCTTGTAATAGCTTGTTGAAGATGCATGCTATGATATAACTTATTTATATTGGTTCTATTATGTACTTTCTTATGAAATTTTTTGGGTGAAAAAAACAGAATTATTATTATTTATTAATTTAGTATAAAATAGTATTATTAATTAATTAGAAAAATAATAAACAATGCTTTTGGTTAACATATCCCTCAGCCTGTCTTGTCCTCATTTCTAAAAAAAATATGTTAGTGTGTCGGTATCCATGTCACATGTCCATCTTCATGCTTCTTAGTTATCTGGGTTTGTCTTTGATTTTTTTAGTTGACTTGTCTTTCACTTTCTCTTCGTTAATAAACTGGGGTGCTTTGTTCTTTAATGTAAATTTTCAATTATCTCATTGTGGTATGATTATTCTATTCTATGGCTTTGGATTGATTCTAGATCACTGTTTCTCAGTATTGTCGTCCAATTTGCAAAATATTGGATAAATAAAAAGATTTGGGGTGTTTTTATTTTTTTGGTCAACTGAAGTAATCAATCAATGTTTCATGTGGTTCCTTTTTATGCTGCTGATGCT
>JAOVVI020001680.1:0-23404 GCA_028571085.2 Nepenthes alata
AGACCGATAATGGCATCTTCAAAATGCTTCGTAGTGATGTCACTCGATTTCTTACATCTATTCTTATTGGCACAACTGTTGCTAATATTGGAGCAACTGCTGTGGTTATTGAAGCTGCAACTGACATATTTGGTGAAACTGGAGTCAGTGCTGCAACTGGAGTGATAACTGTTGCTGTCTTGCTTCTTCCTGAGGTAAACCCTACGGGTATAGCTATTCCTAATGCCACAGAAGTTGCTAGATTCGTGGTCAGACCTGTCTTAAATTTTTCTGCACCACTGTTTCCTGCTCCCACTTTCATAATGAGACATAGTACTACAGATGTTCATAATGAGATAGGCAAACGTGTGCTTGGGTTGGCTGCCACCAACAATCTTAAGCTGGTGCACTCAAAACTCAGAGGCAACGTTGTGTTTGAGGACGTGGACGTTGATGAAGCAGCTGAGATTGCTTCCGCTGCTCTATTCTTCAATCAAGGATAGCATTGTTGCGTCGGGTCTTGGACTTTCGTGCTTAAGCTGCTTAACCTTGAGAACAATGTTATTTTGATGGGAACGTCAATGTTACGAACTCTTCGATATACCCTCGGAAGCTTAACCGTTGAAATTGTCTGGAGATGAAGGGCTCGGCCAATGATACTGAATATTACATGCTATTTTATTTTTTACCTGCACATGTACCCCACCCCCTCTCTGATTTTGGTAACCCCTTTCTGTTTTCTGTTTTTTGTGATTTGGCATGGTTGTTTTTCTGTTTCAGTGGGCCACAGACTATTGCCCTCCCATCTTTAAGAGGCCCATTCCTATAGTTTGAGAAGGAGATAATACACAACTCGTTTCCCTGCTTCTATTATCTTCTCTCTCACTCTCTCTCTCTCTTCCTCTCTCTCTCTCTCTCTCGGTTTTCCTCTGTTTCCCCTCTGCCAGAGCTCTCCTCTCGCAGCCCTTTCTCATCACACCTACGCTTACTACGATACAACCATGGAGTTCATATCACAAACCCAAACAAGCCTGAACTGTATATCTTTTTTTTTTAACCGACATATTCTAGGCCAATCAAGCCCAGCCATCTATAGTATTTTTACCCAGGTACATCTCACTTTTATTTAATAAAAGTCTGGAATCCCGGGTCACCAATTGAAAGAATACTAAGCAATCCAAAAACTTTCTAAAATGATGCTCAAAAAAAGAGTATTCTAGAAAAATTCATAGAATGAGGAGGGACTTGAATTTAGATTTCAAATCAAAGATTTGGGAAGCTGTCATAATCATTCCATTTTAGAATTATCTCATGCTCCCAATGATGATAATTTCATCCAAGAAACTTGGGCGTCTATAATTACAAGATGGGGTACGCTTTACATATTTTAATGTGTTGTCATAATTCAAGCCAACTAAATTGGCAAAGGACAAAATATTATCCATTCGGAATATGGAGTGTCTAAAACTATAAGGACCCTAAGGATACCTGAGTTTCGATATGCATCTGGGCAAAGTGTCGTAGTCCAAGAATGCCGATAGCAGAAATAATGAGCATATACTAAGAATTCTGAAAAGCATTACTCACCAATGAAAACATTAGGAACAGTATGTTGACCAGTAAGCCTCTCCAGCACCTTCTGCAGTTGTGGTCCTTGGGGGCCTATAGCAGGAAGATTACCCCACATCAATAGATTAATAAACTCGAGGTAAAGAATAACATTATATACCACTACAATTCCCTTTTCTACTGGCAATAACTCACCGAATTATGGATATCCAGTAGAAATCAAAAAACTATGCATGTCTGATGATAAATTGTTGCTATCTGCTCCAATATGAACCATTGGTTTGGCTGAATAACTAATAAAATATCCTATATGAATAGCAGTAAAAGCAAGGCATGTGGGCAGATTTACTCATCAAGTTCCCATGAAAGAATTTTCTGTAACAGAAAAATCTTCACATACATCAAGAATTTGCATTCTGAAAAGAGATTTAAGTCATTAAATATATGATGGAAAAATGCATTTTCCATGACCTGAAAAAACTTAATTATTAGGACCAAACTCCATTTTGGCAATGATTTGCACAAAGGGACTCCTCTTAAGAGTTGATGCATGCACCTTAAAAGCTGGAAAATTCTACTTAAGGAACAAACTCTTGTCCTTGTCAGAGTCACAGCATTTCAGATAAAAGTTTTTTTTTCTTTTTTCCTCTCTCTCTATGCATTTGTCAGCTTGTCTGAAACACAAAATGACGCAGGGAAGGACAGTTAGGAAGAGGAAAGGGGGAGAAGAAGAAGAAGCATATAGGACAAAGGGTGAGGGAGAACAGACAAACAAGAGGAGAGAAAAGTTCTCTTGTTTTCCTTTTTTCCTCTCTATGCATTCGTTAGCTTGTCTGACTGAGGAAGAGGAAAGGGGGAGAAGAAGAAGAACCATATAGGACAAAGGGAGAGATAGAAGAGACAAATAAGAGGGGAGGAATAGAAGCGAGGGGCAAGAGAGAGACAATCAAGCAACAATCCTATTCTTGATATCTTAAGGACTATAGAAACCATGGATGAAAATATTGTAGTGGTATTGGTATCGGTATCGAACGGGATAGATATTGATCATATTGGACAATATATATCGTTATCAAATATATTTTAAAGAAAAATATTTCTATTAATCATGAATTGATAGAGTCATATCAACTGATATATCACCAATGCAATAATATGTCACGATATTTTCACAATATTGAAAAATATTTGTATCATAGAGCCTAAAACCATTGCATATCACCCAATATTTGTATCTATAGAAACAAAAAAAACTAGGAAATAAATATAGCTTCCTAAACGACGGCAACTCAAAATATGAAGATATTGGAATGAAATTTTAAATTTTCCTAGACATTATGGAAACTATTAAAATAACCCAACTGTAATATTCTCCGAGATATTATAAAATTACGGAAACAAATTCAATAAATAAATTCACATATTTATCAATAAGCCTACCACTACAGACTCTTTTTCTTTTAGTTACTTATGTAATATTCCAGACAAAAGCATACGTACCAGCTTCCACACACCCATAGAGGTGTACAGGCATACTGCATATGACAATCCCTTATGAAAAATGTACCTTTTTTTGCATTTTGTGCACCTAGCCATGCATATGGATTCCAAATCTGGTAACTACAGCTTAAAAGTGTAATGATATTAGAGTAATATCATATTCAGGGCACGATGAAACTGCAGTAATAATAATCATATTTTACATGAGAAGCTGCTTTTACCTATGGAAGTAGACAAGCAGTTTGTCTACCCAATCCATTATAGGCCCGTTAACAACGAAGTATCATGTCTGAAGCTTATGAATAGAGTTGTAGATCAAGTTATACTTAGATTCAAGCAGAAAGAGACATTAAAGGAACAGAAACAAAAGAGAAGCTCTAACATTGTAATCCTTGAACCTAAAAATCTTAAGTTTTTGCTAAGTTAGACCAAACATTTTGTGTAGCAATACAGCATCAGAAGGCATCTTCATTTCAAGAAAATTAATAGATAGAAATGCATAAGTTGCTCGAAGTAATAGCCATCACAAATCCTTCCAATATCAGCTAATAAACTTATCTGCAAAACCCAGAAGCTGAAAACAACATAAAGAAGCCAGACTAATAACTTATCTCAGCAGCCTTACATTCTTTATCCTTCCAAAACCCTAAAAACAATCATCAGACAAATCCTCCGTTGATCTGAGCAACAATTTCTACTACAATGCCATAAAACCACAGATAAAGAGAAATGCAAGCAAAAATGGACATGAGTCCCATAGCCATCAAAGTATACAGCATACACATTGGAAGGAAATGTCTCAATCAGCCTTCAAAGATAAAACAGATATCTGGTGCTAATCCCCAAAAAAAATTGCAGCCTAAAGAAAAGCATAACCATAGGCCAAACATAAGGCTTCCTAAATGTGATTAGACAAAGGAAAATATTAATTTTAGGACCCAAACAAGATAACCTACAGAGGACTTGCATGTGATGGTTTCATAACTAGCCAAAGTGTCATTGCTCCAGCTTGATTCTATATGTAATGGAACAATCAAGAATGTTCAGAAAGATTAGAGGAGAAAAAAAGAGCCAAACTTTCTTCCTCATTAAGAATCCAAAGAAAATGAGAATCCAAAGCTTCACTCAGACTTAGATACAAATGTCAGACACATGCCTACATCTAAAATGGGTAAAATTCAAGTTTTTGCATGCTTCACAACACAAGCATGAGCAACCACAAAGCAAGAAGGTTGGGCACCTCAGTAGGAGCAGAAGGGATGTCTAGATCATCATATGAAAGTACAGTTAAGTATTGCATGTAAGTTAGAGAAAGAATCAAATAGTTAAGTTGTTAGCTGTTAGTTACATAGTTGGGCTATGAAACAACCAAGTAGAAGTCTATACATGTTTGTACTTGTAAGTGGAATTGGAAAAAAAAAATGTGTATGAGTTCTCAGATTTGGATTCTCATCACCCCGCTTCCTTCTTTCTTCCCTTTCCTTTTGTTCTTCCCTAGCTCATGAAGAGGTAATATCCTACTGCATGACAAATTGGTATCAGATTTACAGGTCCATTAATTCTATTAATTGGTTCCTGCACAGTTCGCACCACCTAATGATGTAGAGTTGTGGTTTTCTTGGTGATTCTTCCATACTGATTTTGCAAAAATCAGATTGAACCTTCTACTGCTACCACTGCTTCTGATTTCATATTCAGTGCCTCATAAATTCTTGCTCGAAATTGGCTTCGCAAAACTTTGATTCTGCATCTGCAATACAGCACTTGCTTATTCTTATTGATTTTCTTGACGATTTGTGCTTCTTGGTGTTTCTAATTGCACTGGTGATTCCTCGTGGATAAATTTCCATGATATGGACAGCCCTTTTGCTCACATTGAAGTGCTCCACAATCTTGCGTTGTGGTTGCTCATGCTTGTGTCATCACAACGTGTTTTCCCATTATACTTGTAGAATGAAACCTAAGATACTCAGGTCAATTTTAAGTGTTCAATATGTACCAGACATGGTAAATTACAGTAAAATGAAGAGTAGAGTAACATAGCTCTAAACAAAACTACAGAAACAAGGAATAGGAGACTTACAACGTCACGTCCCACGTTCTTATTTCCATGACTTAATTATTATTACCATATTAATATGTGATAGATTTCATAGACATATACAGGATCCTTAGGAATATCACAATATCGGAAGTGCCAACATCGTGCTATAGAGTACGATGTCGGGTCTTAATCAGGAAAGATGTCTACTAAAGACCCAAACTGATCTCATAAAAATTTGCGGAAACATATAAGATAACCATATAAGTTTGTGGAAGTACTAATATCACCGTAACATAATACATTCTTGTGATGCTTATAAAGTTTACAAGTTTAAACATCATAACTTAAATGAAACTAATTACATCATCACTCAAACTAAGTACAGCATAACTATTATTTCAATATCTATTCTTGTTCATCAAGCATAAACTCCTGCGAAGTATCTGGAGGGTAAGAAAATAGCAAGAGAACAAACCAAGTACTCAACAAGACTCAATATATTCAAGGATATGCATATTATACTGAAAATAAATCATAGAAAGGAATAGTCATGATGCATATCTAAACATATATATATTCAGAAAATATTTTCATGATGCATTCAACTTTCTTTTTTTGCACATTTTTCTATTTACTTGCCGACACTGTTAAATTTACATAACTTGATGAACCAGGGTTAGTAGGCCTTACCAACTAACAAAACAAAAAATCGAGAAAAGGATTATGTTCGATCCACAAAATCTAAGGCCGTAATCTTATCCTCCTTATTATACCCCGAGGTGGGTATTACATATCTATTATATCTGGTAGACGGGGCCATAAAGCCACTTTTATTCCCCCGCTGTTTTAGGGGCAATTCTCGATTACCATCAAAATAAATCCTTGACCCAGTTTCTTAGTTTCATTAAATTATTTATGGAAGCTTCTATATTTACTCTAGATTATTTTTCTTAATTTTTTTCACTTCCGAGAAAATGATTATATTTCTTAATTTCCTATAAACTTCCATTTATACTTAAAATCCGCATATACATACATACAAAAAATTACAATAATACATAACGTGAAAATATGGTCTTATAATTTTTATATGTGCCGACATAATTGATTAAATATTATAACCTTTGGGCTCGGTTTATCAACAAATTTACTAACCGGTTCATCCCAATTTTTCCAACCGGTTCATTGAGCAGCTGCTGGTTCACTCATATTTATCCAATTTTCACACTGGTTCAGCAACTAGTTCACCATGTCAATTTTTACCTACTGCCTTTCCAGAATCAGCACATAATATTGGACCGGTTCAGATAAATTTTCAAGTATTTATTTGGCCCGGTTTAGCATTACATGCTGAATTTTGCTGATGCTGCACTTCTCATCTAGCCGGTTCAGTACCATGGCCATTGCATAAGCTGAACCAATCAGTTTTTAAGAATGGATTTTAGCCCCCATGTTATGACATATTAGCCGGTTCATTAAAGCTTCTAAATTAATTTTTACAAGGGCTGAACCGGCTAAACTCCTAAAGAAAATTCAGTATATCAGCAGTGGACCTTTATCTGTTTTTTGCACCGGTTCAACAGCTAGTTCACTATGTAAATTTTTACCAACTGCTTTTCCAGAATCAGCACTTGATGTTGGAGAAGTAAATTTTCAAATATTTTACGCACCTGGTTCAGCATTATATGCTGATTTTTCTGATGCCAAAATTCATGTCTGGCCAATTTAGTGACAGGGTAACTTACCTGGACTAAACCGGTCAGTTTTTGGCATAAGATTTTAGCACCAACATCATGACATGTTAGCCAGTTTATTAAAGTTTTTAAACTAATTTTTACAAAGGTTGAACCAGCTAAAATCCTTAAGAAAAACTTGACATATCAGCGGTGGGCATTCAGCCGGTTCAAAGCTTCATCTGATTTTTATACACATTGAACCAGCCAAATTTATAAATGAGAATTCCAATATTGCAACATGGTGAATTAGCCAACTTAATAAAACTTCTAAATTAAATTTTCCATGAGATGAATCAGCCAATAGCAGCCTGAAAATCAGAAGAACTTCTAATGCTGCTGGCCGGCCCTCCATCTGCAACATCTGCTATTCTACATGATATTTCCATAGTTGCAACAGGGAATTAAGTATTGGATTCAATCAATACTTGAAGATAACAGCAAGAATTAATCAACAAATGAAAGAAGTTCCAATGTTCTTGCCTGGAATACTTAAATTTAATTTGCAACAAAAACCGGATCCTTGGCTCTCTTTTCTTCTCCTCTGCTTTTTGGTTTTTCCCTCCTTTAATTCTTCGTTTTCTTTCCTCTTCCCTTACTCTTTACTTAATATATTATGAGGTAATTTTAGCTGACTCATTCCCTTCCTTAATGTGCTGTTGCCAGCACATCAACTTGCTCCCAAATTAGCTAATTGAGCTGTCAAAAATCAGCCTCTCATTTAGCCATATGTTAGCTGATTTGTTGCCTTATAAATTAGCCATATGTTGAAGTATTATTAGTCCCTAAATCAGCTGAGGCTGCTACCTGTTTAATCCCCTAATGTGCCGTGTGTCACTCTCCCTCAATTTCCCTTAATGTGCCGTGTGTCATCCTCCCTTAGTTCCCCTTAGTTTATTGTTAGTAGCTAGTGCCTAATTTTCCATTAATTTATTGTTAGTGGCTAGTGTATAAGTGTTGCTGAAATTAAATTTTGTTAAGTGTTTGCTAAATTTTGCCCAAGTGTTGTCTAAGTGAGCCGTGCACTAAGCTCCTAGGTGCCATGTATAACTTACTAATATCTATATATATATACATATATATATATATGATGCCCAGATTTTGTTGTCTCAACCGATAATATAATCTCAAGTGTTGTAGTCCAATTTTGCCCCGTTAAAATATATTTGGATTAGATTCCTGTTCTACCGGTTAATTTATTTTATATCATCACTGCGTTTCAAAGTGAGTCTCAATTTCTTTTTTTTTTTTAAATTCATAACATAATTATCGTAATAAGTATATTTATAAAATTTCAATCCTTACATACAATGACTAGAAAAATTGTAGACTTGAAGAGAACATGGGATACGGAGTACTCTGTTGCACATCTCTTACGGCAAAATGAATATGCAAGCCATCATGAATCTCTCATCAGACCAGCAGAGAGATCCCCATCAACCTCTCAAATTCCTTAGCTACGAAACCAAGAATCATATCCTAAATGGTTAAAAATAATGAAAGGTCCACTAAGGCCTTAGTTTAAATAATAATGACTAAGTTGAGGCCCTAGGATCAAAAGATCCTGGGTTCATTTCCCCCCTTCAACATAGTGTGTAATTACAAACTTCCAAAAATAACAATTACTAACAGAGAAATTGAGCATGTGTCACAATCACATAATTGCTTCAACTCTACAATTCCTCTCTTCCTCTCTAACATTAGCACCTCATGTTTAGTTGCTGACTAGTTTTATCTCTAAATACAGCTTCCTCAAACCCACAAGCTTTCCTATCTAATTCAGTCTTCTACAGCACTCCACCCACTCTAACTGATCTAACTCACCAATTTGCCGCAGCATCTCTTCAATTCCTTCAAAAATCTTGGTTCTTTCACAGATCTAAGCCCTGCTAATCTTCCACTACATATTTGCTCCATCAATCTTTCACTTGGACTTCTAAAAGATGCATTAGATAACCATGAATTCTAGAAAAAAAAAAAAAATTCATCCATTAGGATATAGAGAGAAGAGGAATGTGAGCTGCACATGAAGCTGTGGGACAGAAATGGCTTTCCTTCTGACTTTCCCCGCTTTCCTCCATGCCTTCTAACATACAATGGATACGAAAGAACCCCCAAAACCTTATAGGTAAACGAATTGCTCCAAAAGACGAAAAAGAAGAAGAAGAAGAAAAATCACTGGTAAATACAAGGTCATACACACTTCCTAGAAACAGACCAAGCATGTTTCTCAACAAGAGAAAATAGAAGCCTAAGCATATCAGGACAACAGAACAGATGTAAGCCACCAAGAATTATTGCCTCTCACATTCAAAAGAAGAACATGGAGAAAGACTTCAGTAGATCGTCCACCTAAAAGCAAACCTAGAATCTCAACAGACGAGAATACTCCTAGTGGAATCAAATGTGGGAATGCTACAAATCTCACAAGACACCCATGTCCAAACTAATAGACCAACAATATAAAGCTTAGAATCACATAGTATTATGACAACATCAGGAGAAACCTTCAAGAAAACATGCTTGACTGTTCCATAGTCGATGCATGTCCAAATGCTCCTAACCTTCCAGCTAAATATTGGTTTCGTGCAACTTTTGGTACAATTTCTCTAATCTGATGCTAAAACTACATCAAATAGTGGTTCCAACCATAAGAAACTTTTCATTTCTCAACAATCCGGAACCAATCTTTACAAATTTGAATGTCCAAGTTGCAGTTAGGAGTTTTCTAATCAGTTATCCAAAAAGGCTAAGCCTATCTACCATATTTGCCAGAACTCTTTGCTTCAGTAAACAACTTGCAACATTTTCAGTCACACTAAACAGGCTCCAAAGGCTCACATGAAAAAATTGTTTTGACACCATCAGCTTCTCACCTCACAACTCTTCCCTAAATTGAAAATAAAGCAACTTTCCCTCTCCGCCTTTCTTTGCTTCATA
Source organism: Nepenthes alata (assembly GCA_028571085.2). Lineage (NCBI taxonomy): Eukaryota > Viridiplantae > Streptophyta > Magnoliopsida > Caryophyllales > Nepenthaceae > Nepenthes > Nepenthes alata. The sequence continues at coordinate 9,766 of JAOVVI020001680.1, forward strand.
AACACTTTGGGAAAACTTGTGACGGAACGTGTTTTTTTTTTTCCCACTAATAATTCCGTCATTCGCAACAGGAACAGAGGCCCAATATTACACTCAAAGTTCTAGGAAAAAATGGACAGAATTTTCCTTAAAATTAGACCAAACAGAAATGTAAACCTGTACAAAACCTGCATAGCAAACTAGTACATGCACACAACTATCTAATTATACCACAACTTTCCTACAACACACATTCATAGGATCTCAAGCGCCATCCATGCTTTAGATCAATTATTCTATCTACTATATCAGAACTCGTATGAGAGATGCCATCTAAAACCTGTAATGAGACCAGAAAATATATAGCGGAAGCATCTATATCCAAGATATAATCTGCGGAAGCATAACCACAGTTTTTAATAGGTTGCAGAACTACTACAGTCAATTATACATAATTTCCTTTACAAAACTCTATGACACATGCAGAACTATTAGATCTCTCAAAATGCTTCAAGATAAATCTTCGAGACTTCACCGAGGCTCCAGAACCTTCCTTGCTAATCTCTAGCTACACATGGTCCTCCAGTGTCTTATCTATATCCTTATCTGGAGGGAGGAAAAACAAAACAGTGAGCCGAAGCCCAGCAAGGTACTAAAACATGCAGATTATAATGGTCTTATGCAGAACATAAATACAAATAGTTCTATAAACTGTCAGAGAGCAGAGACAATATACAGAAAACATGAGAAAGGTACAATTCAGTGTGAACAGGTTTCAGAAATCACTATTTATACTTTCATGCAGAATATATATGCAATGAGCAGAACTACGTGCAATAATCATGAAGAAAGCATAATTTTTGTATAAACAGGTCTCAGGAAACATAAGTCATGCTAGTACAAAAAAACACCTTAAAATCAGATCAGAAGAATAGAAGAAGTTCATGGAAACAGGAGTATGACATGATTCTATTTAGCAGTTTCATAAAACAGTTCCAAATCTAATTTGCTTTCGTCAGAAACTCTAGTTAAATATTCCAAGGACCCAACTAGCGTACCCTACTAGCCAAGGGGGCGAATAATCGAGGATAGATTATTTTCACTCCACACAATCTAAGGCCAAAAACAGTAACAGTAGATCCCTTCTCGTGGGATCGATCCCTTCTGTGGGATCCAGAACAGTATCCTCCCTGTACAATGCCCTGAGAACGGTGGACCACTTATAACTCTATGGACAGAGTTATCCTCAATTACCACCGTAATGTCCTAAGGCATGCCGGAGAACCTTACTAGACCGTATGTCAGCCATGGGTCCTAGTTAACAGTATCAGAAACAGTTTCTTCTTATTTCTTAACTGAAAATCCTTTTTAGTCTCATGAGTCAGTCAGAATTTTACAGTAACTCTTCAATCAGTTTCATAACATACAATAACAGTCTGAAAACCCTTTAGTTTCGCTTCAGAAATCCACAGTAATTTATCAGTATAAGTCCATGTAAAATTTTCAGAAACAGATTACACCAAGAGCTTTATTTCAGTGCAGATTAACTTCTATATAACAAAGATTTTGGACAAAAATAGTTAAATCCTTTCAATTTCGTGCTTAGGGTTTCGCCAAAATTATCGGACAATAAACGAACACTTAACACGTGCATTTTCATGAAATCGATGCCATAATTCCAATACCTATACAAAATCATGCATTTAAACCAAAAACCCACAATTTTCGAGCTAGGGTTTACGATATACAGTCCGAACACGAAACGGAGGCAAATTGTGAGCCAAATCATGAAATCAGAGCTATCGATCACAGTATATATACATAAACATGAACTTTAGTACAAAAGTTATGAGATTCACGCATTATTCATGTCAAATATCAAAGAGCAAGAGATTCAAAGCATAAGCGATAACATGGAGAAATTAAAACACTGTAAAAATGGTATATAACGTCCGAAGTACACTTGCCTGATGTCGATCTACAGTTATTTTTACCTGGATCGGAGTGAATCGGTGAATTTTCCCCTCTTCCTTCTCTTTTCTTCCCTTTCCCCTCTCCTCTCTTTCTGCTCTCTGCTGAAATAGGCCGTAATGGCCGAGGGAAAATGCACTCGGCGTTTTAAAACCGAGTCGGGCGCTCGAGCGGTCCACGAGCACCAACCAGGTGCACCGTCCTGCCAACACCGCGCCTCTAGCGCCCTTCGGGCGAGAGCTTCTGTTTTTCACGCCCCAGTGGGGCTCGAGCGCTACTCGGACGCAAGTCAGGCCCGCATCGAGCCTACAGCAAGCCTATTTTGCGTTTTCCCCATTCGGGACCTGTTATGACCCTTCCAACCCAATTTTTTGCATCCTTGGACGCTAATTTTGATTATATAACCTTAATAGGCCATGATTATTATAATTTAAAGCCCGAAATCTTATTTACGAATTAACGTTTCTCGGTTTACAACTTCAGTTCCCGATTTACCAATTTCAAATCTTTGGGCTTTTCAATCTGATTCCTCCCATTCCTTTTGACCACAATTTTCCTATTTTAATTTAATTACCTCCCAATTATCCTATTTTAGAAATCCGAAACCTCACCACCCATATTAATCACATCTTGAAAATTAGTACCTTACAGGACTTAACTTCCTCTTTTCGCTTCCAAACTCTTTTTTCCCACATTCTTAAACCTTAGCATGATTTTCATCCACATAATTATTCCCTAATTATCACGTTTTTGGGGTCGGGATCTCACAAAACTTCCACCCAACCTCTCCTGGATAATGCAGATACCAAATTTAGCCTTAGGGTCTCCAAGAGTAAGTGCAAGTACTGGTTGTCCCTATCAAAATCCCTCTCAAGAGTGAGTCCAAGAGTAAGTGCAATTATCAATGAAGAAACTTCACAAAATCTTAATTTTCAGAAAATACTTAAAACTAAAAATTTTAGGATTATGAAGAGGTAAATAGAACTCTTGGTTTTGCACGTGGGTTGTACAATGAAGCTTGGTTTCTTTGATCACACAAAAAAGTAACTACTATGTGGTCCTATATGTGCTCTCTTCCATTTTTAGATGGCTAAACGAAGATGTTCATCAGAAATAATGGACCAAAGAAGATCAACATGGAATACATTTTCAGCGCTAAGATAGTAAAGCCCCCAGATCTACATCAAACACCTTTCACATTAAACTTCATAAACAAAATGATACTAAAAATAACAAAATCCTAATCCCCACTATGCTGTGCCAGATATATGATTCTCTTCCACCAATCCATGCAGTTTTTTTTTTTTCCACCAACATGCTCTGAAAAAGCAAAAGCAAATTAAATCCCATTTTAACTCACACAAGTTCATTTCTTGTCCCAGTTCTCGCTTTCTTATTACCCTTAGCGTAATTAATCACCATTTGGTTCTCATTGGTACATGATCTAATGTACATTTCAGATTTTGTATCATCTTGCACATCCTTTTCCCAGAATGTTTTCTGCAGATGCTACTTCTACAATGCTCCGATTGTGTCTTCGCATTTCATCTTTTAGAGTTGTACTACTCAACTATCTTAACATCCTCATTTATGTTGTATTCAATTTTGTACATTTGTTTCTTAATTGCCTAATATTATGATGCATAAAGTACAGATGGTCCAATAGTGCTCTTGTAAGATGTCCTTTCCTTTAGAGGTATAATACAATGAAATAGTGCTTGTGTTTGATTTCTCCATTTTAAGAAACTGTGATCATATGCATCACATCATTCATCTATTACATATCAATGGTAATGAACTCTAGTATGTTTTGGAACTTCTTATCATTAATAGACCTGTTCTTATTCCGTCTAGTATTACCAAACTTGCACATTATGTGCTCCATGCCACTTCAACAGTTGACGTTCAACTCATCTTGAACCTTTTAACTCAAAGGCCTCTGCATATAGCACTTACTTATCTCGAACCTTTCCTATTCAATGTAAACCATGTGTAAACCCCCTTTTTTTCTTTCCTCTATATTTTTCCATTAACCTTGTCAATAGATATAAATATATCTCCAAATCTTAATCAATTTTCTCACAAACTTTCAATTGTTTTACAGAAGCAATAAAATTGCTACTACTAAATGTCTTGAACATATCTAAGCATATGCATCTACAGTAAATGGAACATACCTAATTCGTCCAATTCAATAACAGCTGGTTCCACCCCAAGTTTTCTGAACAATGATTTCACTTCAGACGAGTACCTTCGCTCACAATCAAGTAAAATCGAAAAAAAAAAAGAAACAGAAAAAGAAACTCAATTCAAATCAATCCCTATAAAAGAGAAGGAGTGAAAATTATTATGTTTTCGGAAATTAATCGGATTGTGGCTTACGAACACCAAGTTTTAGAGTAGACAACAACTGGATTCTCGGAAATTGTCTTCTTCACGCTCTCCTCCAGCCGAGACCCAAAGGAAGCAGATGACATAACTCGAACCTCCATGTTTCTCTCTCTTTTGTTACCATCGCTGATCCTGAAACTACCGGCCCTGTTGAGTCTGGAACTGTGGGTGGCGTTGAGTTGAAAAGAATTGCTGAAGCGCTTAAACAGCGAGAAAGAGAAAGAAGAGTTAAGGGTGGTGCGGGGTAAATGAAGCAGAAGTGCAGTTGAACCCTTTGTTAGATGAGTAGCGTCTGCCATGGTGGTTTCCTCTTTCAATATACCCGTTCCTCCAAGCTTCTTGGCGTTACCTCTGCCGCTGCGTCTGTTGCTGGCATATTTACTAGTTGCACAAGCAATGTGTGAAAGGACAGATACCTCCTTGTTGATAGTAAGTTGGCAGAAAAGCACCAAAACAGAAAAAATTATATATAATATATGAATAGATAAATATATGTCCGTACAAGTATCAAATATATATATATATATATTTGTGTGTGTATATATATATATATATATATATATATTTGTATATGATGATAAAATACTAAAAATATATATAAATGATTAAACTAAGTGATAATCTTTATAACAGTTATATCTTGGTTAATACATATAAATATTCCTGCACACACAATATGATACTAATTTATTTATGGTAATTAGTCAAATTGCAATCACACACAGGTAGTTACGATTATTATACTGGTCTTTTTTTCCTCACTCATATGTAATTAGGAGTTGCAAAAAACTGTTACCTCGCTAGCATTTTTGCTTTGAACGTTGAGAGTGGAAAAAGGATCAGCGATACAAGATTTTCTACGAATTCATCAAAGCATAGAAAATTGGAGAAGGAAAGAAAAAGGTAGCTCCTCGTTCTTCCACACAATAATATATTATTATCTGTACCTTTTGTTTTTTATGTATTGCTAATTTTACATATCACTAAATCAACTTATAAGCAAGCATTGGTTAAAGTGCTTTATTTGTCTCTTTTTGCACAATGATTGTGAAGAGTTATGATAATTCAATGATCTTGAATATGGCTTGGCCTCATAAATTCTCAAATATAAAACCAACTAAGACATCTCATTTTTTGGAAATTAATTAATATCATAAATAGTGCACAATGAATATACAAAATAGAGCTTAGGCAATCTTAATCACTGACATGCCAATGTCTAAAAGAAAGAGCTAAGATGTTGAGACAACCTTCGTAATGGCCATGAATGGGCCGGCGCGGGAACTGTGGGAAGCACTTACGATGTGACGGTCCACACTGCGGCCACGCAAGCTCAAGATTAGAGAAGCAATGCCCAACCACTGCAGCCTGAAACCATTCAACGGGAAATAAGTAATTTGGTCAAACCTACAGGGACCCCTCCAACTTATCATCAGCGCCGCATGGATACGTAGGCGACACTTGCCATAACCATCCCAAATAGTCCGGCAAATATTTCCAGAATCTTGCCCAAGATGGCATATCTCTCTAGGACGGCAGTTACAGTCAAGCAAATCTTCCCAAGAGGCAATTGTCATAACAACAATCTCCCGGATCGCCCAAACAAAGGAAGGAACGACCAAAGATAGCTTCGATTACTATAACTAGGTTGCAAAATCGCTAAGACAATTTAGTAAACCCTCACAAGCAGCTGTCACCAGTCATAAGACCTAATAAATACTGAATCGATTCTAACACTATTAATATCTCTTTATCCCTGCGGGTAAAAGAGACATACATACACAAAGAGAGAGAAAAACACACAAAAATTACCAAAGAAGAGCCAGCACAAGCTATTGCGCCCCAAAAAGCAATTGCAACCTCACCTATCAAGCCAGCCCATATTCCTTAGGTGTTCCCTCACCTTGAGAATCTACAAAGTTGCTCCCAGTCGAGTGAACCTCTCATAAGCTGCTTTCCGACAAGCACACCCATCAAAGCCTAGTCCTCTATCTGTAAGTTGCTTTCCTGCCAACTGCACTAATGCACTCAATCCCCACTGCCGTTCATTAGCATCCTTTGCATCCTTCATCTTTCTTTTCCTACAAAAAGATTATTGATTTGAATATTAAAGGATAAATCGAATACTAAGTCCTACCATTCTTTGACCTCTTGTTTATTTGTTGTATTGCACAAGACTCAAATTATCATAAATAAAAAGTAGACCTCATTCAATTTGATCCGTTATAAAAAATCAAGTGACTCTCTAATCCAAACAACAACTCAAATCAAAGGACACATCAAAAACAATCCCCAAGGGACATTCTGCAATATGATAAAACTGTAACAAATCTTTTATAATATATGAAGTTTAATTCTTAATATCATTATAATCATTTATTTTTACTAATTACTTATGTGTACATTAAATTTATATATCCAAATCTATAAATATTAATATTTGACTTATAAACAATATGCAAAATTTAAATCACACGGAAATTATTTTTATTTCAAAAAATTAGAATATGATTTTACTCTATTCTTTCCATTTAAAATTTGTTGAGATTTTCTACAAACCTTATGCAACACAAGATGATCGTTTTGGATAGCCATTTATAAAGTGAGAGAGCACTATTTTTAAATTACCAAAATATTTCTATTCATCAAAGAATAGTTTTTAAATAGATATAGTATTTACATTTTTTTAATTAATTATAAAGAATTAATATGTCTAAACTAATTATATAGGATTATATCATTAAATTAAAATTTAATAAATTAATAAATTATATCATTTGTCATGTGTAATATTTTTCTAACATTCTTTCACTTGGCATATATGAAAATAATATTTATTAAAATGGTTAAAATAAACTTTGAATGTATGACATTGTAATCCTCTAATAATTTAGATACAATAATACTATAATCAAATAGTCAATAAATACGAATCATGACGAATTCATATCATTATGTGACATAATTTCTTTCATATATCTCAATACTTATGTAATACTCGGATCCCATTTGATTTAAATTGAATATATTTATTTTTAGATAATTTGAATATGATAAAAACTAATTAAATATTGTAAAAGTTTGAAGAAAATTTGGTCAGCCAGTTGCCATTTAAAACGCACCAGTGTTGATATCTGAGTACTGGTTGGATATTAAGAATAAACAAAAAAATATAAAATAACAATAATAATAATAATAATAATAATATATAAATAAATTAAGAGGCGGTGGATCGGAGAGAGAGAAATGGAGGGAAGAATAAAAGAGAAGAGAAGAGGAGAGAGAGGGGGCCGACGCGGGCCTGCCGCTGCTACCGTTGTCGAAGGTGCCAACGCTGAAAATGAAAGTCGACAAAACCCTCTCTATGATATTACCCTCCATTTTGTGCGTCAATGTGAGTAGAGGAAGAAATCACGAAACGAAGTAAATGACCACCGCCATCGCCACCGTTGCCGGAGGAAACAGATGAAATTGAGGCAAGCGAATCCTTTCATTCTCTTTGTCGATGCTAATTTTGAGTTGCATGTACTGATTTTGAGAGAAATTAACCGAATCGTGGGAAGATGGATGGAAGAGGCGCACTGGAGTGGGAGAGAGAATCGACGGCTTGCATGCGTCACCATTTGCTGTCGTGCCATCATTGGGTTGCTACCACCGTGGTCGCCACCGTCGTCCATGTTAGAGCCGCCACCGGGGAAGGAGAAATGTGAAGAGAGAGAGGCAAAGACGAGGTAACCAAAGAGAGAGAAAGGGGCACGCATGAAGTAGGAGAGAGAAGGTCCAATTCGAGTACCTTGGAGTATCATTTTGACAAATTTACTTGGAATAAAGTCGGTATAAGTATCCGTAAACTAAATCCTTAGTCTATTTTCAAGTCTGATAATATTTGTATATATTTCGGAGATTTTGTTTATATGCATATGATTTTTATGCACCCTCTCTATTTATTACTTACATGCATGTAAGTTTACCAATTATTTGGTAGCTTTATACTGATATTTGAGATTTTTGAGGGTTTTATTATTTATGGATATTTGACGGTATACGTATATATATTTTGTATATCAGTATATTATGGAACCTATGAACTAGGTCATGCATAGGTTCACATGCATGCTGTCGATGGACAAAGTCGCTACTTTGTAGGACCATGATGGTCCGAGACCCTAGAGGTCAATTTGTGATCCGAGACATTGGCTATTTGTGGCGCCTCTCCCGACTAGAACATTTATGATATGTGATATCTATATGTTGTAGTTAATCTACCCCATACGTTTTAATAAGAATCATCGTAAAGAATTAACAAAAATTAATATATTCAAACGTCATAATATATAATTAAATATGATATTACATCCAAACCCGTGAGTGACAAAATATATTAAGTAACCTTATTTATGGGTGATAGAGTACATAAATGGCCTAACTTACTAACCTATACTGTAGTTGATATGGTTCAATGTTATCGGGAGTAGGTGTAGTGCTTCCTCAAGTTGGTCTAATAATATTTGGTTCTCTGATTTCATACATGTTGTGTATTTCTGTATTTATTTACGTGAACTATGATTTGATATGCGTGGATTAATGTCTCATACGTATGGATATGTGAAAAACTTGAAATACGTTTTGATTATATGATTTGGTTTCGGTGTTCTTTGATTTCAGCATATGATATTATGATTTTTAGTTCCAGACAATGGTATATGTTTCATGCGGATGTGGTGACAGTCGTCATTATGTGATGTGACCTCAGATCGTATGATATAATATCATTTATGAGATTTAACCGAATCATTATTTGTTATGATTATATCCCAAATGGATAATTTGATACAGATGATGATTTAGTATGAGATATCTCCTCAATTTTCAAAAATTTTACAGACCATGTGCTTTGTTTTTACACAGTTGTATTGCATTATCTCTTCCCTCTGATTTATATAAGCTGTTTTATATTTGATAATAATGGTTGTTAAGCTCTATGCTCACATTTTTATATTTTATTCTTTCAAACTAGTGGCTTGAATATACCTGTAAAAGTTCGGACATAATCTGACGTGGTATATCTCTATCGGTGAGTAGAGATTATTTATGTTGGTTATACCTTAGATCTTGGGAGTGCATTTGGCATTTATGTATGGTCAGATGAGGGCCTTCGTCCATGTATTGGTTATTTTGGAGTTGTTATATTATGTTGATGAATTGTTCTATCGGAATACCTCTCTTGGGATATTTGGACAGCAGGCCATGAATTATGTTGTCCAGATTTATATCTGATGAGGTCCTATGAGGGCTATATTTTATTTAGGTCCATTTATGTATGGATTGTTACTCCTAAGTTGAGTTTTATTATTGTTGATGATTTCTTAGATTTTATTGTATTATGAATTTTATTATTAACCTACATTTGTTTGCCTAGGGCGTGACAACGATGTCATCAAAGAAAAAGTCTTAAGGAGAGGTGTTTTGGGTCATTTTTGATAAATAACCGGACAAGTATTTTGCATGATAAGTTCAATTTGTGCCGAAAGATAGAGTATTTGAGGTTTTTGGCTGCCTAGATGCTAATAGCATTAATCTTGCTGCCTTCAGGCTAGGTGTAGTTAACCGGTGGTAGGCCAAGTAGCGCCCTATTCTAGGGCAGAAGATCAAGGTTGAGCTCTTGGGATGTTTTCAGGGGATCATTCGAATTCTATTATATATATATATATTTCGAGGGCATCAATTTTTAGGTGTAAAGGAATTGGGATAATTGGTTTTTCCCTTGATTTGTTATAAATTGTACGTAAATGTTGTATGTTTTCCAATTTTTACAATGAGCTTTGAGGATATTTATTCCTGATTGGTAAATCTTTGTCTACTAGGATTATGTACTCTAGTGTCCAGTTTGGATCTAGAGATATGAATGGTTGGTTGATTTTATTTTATTTGATGAGCCAGACTTTAATGTGATATTAGTAGTGATTTGGTTGGCGAGTCACCATGTTAGTATAGGTTGTTTAGTAAGAATATTCTAATTTGTATTATGGGTTGTAAATTTTGAGCATGAGGAATAGTCGATTGAGAGGCGATAAAATTGATATCATTTTGTCTGTAAGTTATTTAATGAAGATGTGTGTCGAGTATATTTGGCATATGTGATCACATTTGAGAATCATTCCATGATCATTAAGAATTTTTTAGTTGTATGGTAATTCGATGTTGTTTCTCAGATGAGACAATTAGCCTATATTATCTTCTAATCGGTAATTAAAATTATTGTTGAGGTTGTGATAGGATTAGCACTAATTTTGAGGATCCCGCATAGAATTGATGAGGCATTGGCCGAATATTTTTCCGCGAGGTTCTTTAATGCCTTTAGGATGAGTAAGATGAATCGTTTGAGAAGCAAGTATTGAAAATTGATAGGTGATTTGTTTGATCAATAGTAAGGGCTTGATGTTTTCTAAAACCAATATGCGTTTGGAGTATTGTCATTTAAAGATAATCGGGAGGATATGCCATAAATAGCCTCCAGGATAAAGGTACGGCTGTTGTGAAATTCAATTGTGCCTTTTGGGGTAGCAATTTTGTTAACGTCTTTTGTGGATATTAGGAATCATATTTTTTAACTATATTTGGATCAATTTTGTGATGGTTTCTTTAATGATATTTCAATTTTTTAAAAAATCTATGAGGGATATGAGGTTCGTCTGAGGACTGTGTCGTAGTTGTGAAGGACAGTCAGTTGTTCACCATTTGAGGAAATGCGAGATTTGTTGAAGGAAATATTATATTTAGGCATGTTTGTGGATCTATAAAAGATTGAAGCCATGGCAGGTTGGAAAAGGTCGTCGTTTATCGTGAAGGTGCGCAATTTCTTTGGTTTGGTTGAATTCGCTAAGTGATTTGTGGAGGATTCCTTGAGAATTATAGCATTGGTGGAGCTTTTGGCTTAAAAGAGATCAATGTTTGTTGGAATGATAATTGTGAGGAGATCTTTCAAGAAGTGAATGGTGGATTGTCAACAATGTTAATTTGATCAATCCCTGATGGATCAAGTGAATTTGTGGTAGGTTATGATGCTTTCGAGAATGATTTGGGGTTGAATTTTGATGCAGCGTATTTGGAAGATTGCCTATGGGTTAAGGCAAGTGAAAGTCTGTGAGCAGAGTTATGTCACCCATGGTTTGGAGTTAGCAGTTGAGATCTTCGCTTTTAAACTTTAGAGGCATTATCTGTATGAGGAGAGAGCTATGGTTTAATTTAATCATAGAGGTTTGAAGAAATTATTTTGCATAAAGGAGTTGATCATGAGGTAGTGTAAGTGGGTGGATCTGCATAAGGGCTGTGATAGTTCAGTCTGTGATTTTGGAGGAAATGAATTTTGGTGATGAACCATAGTTGATGAATGTTTCGTGTTTGAGAGTGTCACGTCCCGCATTCTTAAACCAATTTTAGTCATAGGAAACGTACACTTATCTTAACAATTTGATAAATCACAATAAATCATATTACATATGATCTAAAACAAGGCAAACCATCAATGGCTCTGACATTCATTCGACTATAATATAATGTCAGTTTGTGATAAGAAAATATGTCAACTAAAATTCTAAACTCATCATATAAAAATTACACCGAAACTTACAAGATAACCATAAGAAATTTGCGCATATATTTCTAAACTGTCAATACTAGAACATACATTTTTGGGATGCTTATAAAGTGACAAGTTCTTACATCATTATTTAAACTAAACCAGTTACATCATTATAGATTATTGTACACTTATTGGTTCTTCTTTACTTTTATTTACCATGCTTGAACTTTTGCAAAACATCTGGAGGGAAAGAAAACATTGGCTCAATAAGAACTTATTAGTCAAGGACATGCATGTTTATCTTTAAAATAATTCATAATGATTAAATGGATCATGATACATATAAAAATGCATATATACTTTTAGAATATTTTCATAATACAATTGACTTTTCTTTTTCTTGTACATAATTATTATTACTTGCCAACATATTCTTACCTTACATATCTTGAGAAATTATGGCTAGTAGACATTACCAGCTAATAGAACATTTAATCGATGTTTGGATTGTGTTCACTCCACACAATCAAAAGCCAAAATCGCATAACACAGCGATACTTTCTTCCTTATTTACATCCCAAAGACAGGATGGATTGTATTCACTCCACACAATCAAAAGCCAAAATCGTATAATACAGCGATACTTATTTAGACAATGACCAACACTATAATATTCTAATGCATGACAGGAGATACTATCTGCTGAAATAAAAATCCTTAATTCAGTTTTCTTATTTCTTAAAATTTCATAATGAAGGCCGTTATTCATGATCTTACTTCTTCTTCTTAATTTTTTCATCTTAAAGAAAATTTATATTTTTTTGATATCATATTGGATTCCACTCACGCATAAACATATCATATACATCTGTAATAAAATCATGATAAAACATATCGTTTATTTCTATAATAAAATCATATCAATGCATAATATAAGTTGGTATATATTTTAACATATGCTACACTTATTCTTAGACAATATATTATTCGATTCCCAATCCATAGTTTCCATAATTTATCGGTCTACTAACCGGTTTGGTTTCATTTTTCTCCTTAATTGGTTTGATCACAAAACCGATTTATGGATCGGTTCGACCTTTCATAATATTTGTTGGTTATATCACGCGAGTCGGTTCACCATTATCCACATAATAAGTGGCAGGTTCATCATTTTAAATATAAACCGATACACTTACCAAATTAGCCGGTTCATTAGGAACCGACATATTTCTTATCTTTAGCAATCAGTTCTTGTAATAGCCAACCGATATCACATGACGTATAACTTATTTACTAATTTAACATACCATATATGGTCAGTTCATTGTTTATTTCCTAGTCGGTTCACACTAAATTAGAAAAATAGGCAATTCAGTGCAAATCGGCTAGTTTAGTGGCAATTTTTGTTCTGGGGCCAATTCAGTGACCAAAATAAGGGATTTTTGGAAACCATTTTACATGGTGATAGATCAACCCTAGTACTAGAAAATATGTCCGGGTCGGCTGCTGGTTCAACCAGTTCATTACTGGTTCAGTCCACCAAAGTGGACTGCCAGATTTGCATCAGCATCAGCAAGGATGCGGAGTGGAGTTTTGCTGTTCATTCGGGGATCCAGTTCAATCGTCCATTCAATCCATTTTCTTGAGTCAATTTTACATGATCTTAATAAGGGTCTTAAATAATTGGTGATCAATGTTGAGCTGGTTTGGTGGTCG
>JAOVVI020001681.1:0-23403 GCA_028571085.2 Nepenthes alata
TGAAAATCGATAATTGTAGAATTAAAGATGTTAAGATAGATGGCCATATAAGAGGGGATGTTTGTAATTGTAAGTCACTTTTCGTGCCAAATCATACAAAAAAGTTTCGACCCCTTTAAAGATTAGCGGAGGCAGTACGAAATCAAATATTTAATACATGTAAAGAATATTTAAATCTAGATGATATGAATAATAACAAGTATAAAAAATAAGACAATAAGCAATAATAAACAAGAGGCAATTTTTGGTGACGAAGAGAAGACTCGATACCCGCGGCAATCGTGAAAAATCCTCCGGGTTTCAACGGCCAGGGAAGATATTCACTATGAAAATTAATTTATAGAAAAGGTGGTACAGACGCTCTAACATAGTGGACTTACTCTCATCTTGTGATCATTTCCAAGGAACTCCTTGAATTTGTTCGCAGCAACGAACCGGACGTCTTTCGATATTCATGTCAATCTTCCTTCATGAACCGCTTGAATTGCCGCACAAAATTGAAGCCCAGTGTCCATGTTACCGACGTCGCCACGAAGGTCAACAAGTGGGAAGAGGTATATGGGATGAAACGCGTTGTGGAGAAAAAACTTTGTTAATGAAGCACAATCGTTGGAGAGAAGTTTTCTCAACAATGGAGCACACAAATGGGAGGTTTTTTAAGATAGATGCTACTCTAAGGTCATTCAAAAGCCCAAGAAAGAGTTAGGACAACTGAAGGAAGGGAGAATTATATAGAGAGGCTTGAAAAATGCGTTTAAAAAAGTGACCGTTGCCGCGGCGCTCGAGCATAGCTCGAGTGCACCTAGGGTTTCAAGAGAAACCACACATGCACTCGAGCAAGCAGGCGGCGAGCATTGGACTGGCCGCTACTGTTTTTGGCACTTGAGCGCATAGCGAGCGAGCAGCAGGCACGAGGCTACTGAAATTGAAACTCGAGCGGATGACGAGCGAATATTGAGCTATAGGCTACTGGATATGGCGCTCGAGCTCGAATTCTCGGGAATCAGCTCTTAAGCGAGATTCGAGCATGCCTTGAGCTTCGGCGACTCCGTGAGTAGTGCTTGAACGCGGGTCGGGCGATGGGCAGCCGTGGTAACCAGGAGAAGTGCGATAACGATCCTCGAACATAAATCTGATGAAGAGCTTCCAAACACGAGAAAGTGCACGCCGGATGACCAAACGAGCAACTTGACACGATCACGGAATATGCCAACTAAAAATACGCCTAGTAATCTACCCCTTTGGCAATTCCATGACAAAATCCACATATGAAAAGAAATAAAAGTACAAGATAATCACGGATTTAGATACCACCGAGATAGAACCCGTGTACATGAAAATCAACGCCAAAAAAACTGATACAATACAATTGAAAGGGAGCTGCTAGCTGCTAAGAGTTGCTAGTCCTGCCAATTTGGGTTAGTACATAAATAGATAAACGCAGGAGAATAGCAACAATAAAACCACTAACAGTAGTAAACATGACGAATATATAGCAGGAATCAAATATTAAGATAACCTCCCCCTCAACCCGAACACCCTCTAATAAAAGACATTTTCTCTCCTTAACTCCCCCTAACAGGAACAATCTCCCCTAAGGAAGAATTCTACTCCCCCTTTTTGTCACGAATGACTAAAAGGTAATGGAGCTCACTCTTCTTGATCCATATTTGCTTATCACATTTTATAATGTTGGTTAAATTCGTCACTTGATCATTTAGAAGGTTGATATGATTGATAAGATTTTCTATCTTTGAATTTTGCCGAAAATTATTTCAAAAATTCATTATAGGGCAATGGGGGCGAATATGACCAGTGGTGCCGCATCTATGACACATTGGGACAAAAATAGTATTAACATCAGATTTGTACCTTTGCTTCTTAGAGAGATTAACATTAAGGTTTTTCCTACTTTTTAAATTATGACAATTTTGAAAATTGGCACGAAATTGAGGGGGAACTCTTGACAGTTGATCACTACAAGAAGACGTTACGCTGCTTTATCTTGGAACCGAAGTAGCTCTGACAAAGACAGTTTTGAGATTAATATGGGCTTTCAAGGCATTTTTGGAATAACCCAGCTCAGTTTTATTTCCTCTGATTTTTCCCAAACCGAGCATATGATCCAATTGTTTGGACCAATTTAAAAATTATTTCAGATCATTGCATGCAGTTTCGAGATTAGATTCAAGGCCTTGATCTTTTTGGTAAATGAGTTATTCAACTTTTCAATTACTTGAATATTTGTCTAGTTCAGATTTAAGAGCTGATTTTTCTTTTTCAATTTTTGTCAGTTTATATTTTAATGACACATTAGTTTTCTTAATCTGTAGGCATTCCTTAAATAATCTATCATAAGCATCCTAAAGGTCATAAAATTTAGCTTTTGGCTCGTTCTCAAAGTTATCAGATTGATTAAGAGTTTCTTCTAAACGCTCATCATTTCCACACATCTAGGTTATAAAAGCCATATACTTGACATGACCATCTTTAGTGCACCTTTCATTATCTGCATCTTTTTCATCACTTAATGTTGTATTAGCTTTCAAGGCTTGATCTTGTTGGCGTTTAAAATTTGGACATTCAATACGATAATGGCCAAACCCAAGACACTCATGGCACTGAACTCCTTGGGTATTTTTCGATTTGGAGTCTTTAATTTCGCATCGGTCTTTCTTATTAGATTTATGTGATATTTTTAAACTCACATTTGGTTTGTCGGATGAAGTTTCATTTTTCTTTAAGAGTTTATTAAAATTCTTAATAAATAAAGAAAAATCGTCATCGCTATATGATTCTTCATCGGAGTCACGGTTTCTCTTTTCCCTAGTCGATTTTAGAGCGATTGATTAATGTTTCCTTGATTGCGGAAGAGTGTGCTCATAAGTTTGGAGATATCTTACAAGTTCTTTAATTTTCATTTTATCAA
Organism: Nepenthes alata; assembly: GCA_028571085.2. Classification (NCBI taxonomy): domain Eukaryota; kingdom Viridiplantae; phylum Streptophyta; class Magnoliopsida; order Caryophyllales; family Nepenthaceae; genus Nepenthes; species Nepenthes alata. Next base: position 2,930 of record JAOVVI020001681.1, read on the forward strand.
GATCTTTACTTTCTTTGATTATAATGACTTTAGATTTAAATCTCTCAGGGAGTGATCTAAAAACTTTTCCAACTATTCTATGTTCATGAATTCGTTCTCCTAAATTGAATGTGGAGTTTACAATATCATTTAATTGAGCATAAAATATATCAAAGGTTTCATCATCTTTCATTTGGGTTTATTCAAATCTAGTAGTAAGAATTTGTAGTTTTGAATTTTTGACAAGTTTAGTGCCTTCATAAGTGATTTCAAGAATATCTCACGCATCCTTTGAGGTCTCGCACATAGAGATGTGTTTAAACTCTTCGGGTGATGCAGCTATAAAAATAGCATGTAGCCTCTTGCGATTCCAATTGTACGAATCAAGCTCTTCTTTTGTCCATAGGGACAGAGCTTTCGGTTCATCACCCGTAGCACTTTTGGGTGGAGTCTATCCAATTTGAGTGCTAACCCACACGTGCTCATCCATCGATTTGAGAAAGACTCTTATACGAACCTTCTAATAGGCATAATTGCTCACATCAAAGAAGGGATGAATAGATAGTGATCCACTCGTATACACCTAAATTGGGGGTCACGGATTGGGATGAGGCTCTGATATCAATTGAAAGGAATTTTTCGTCTCAAAGCATACAAAAAGTTTTGACACCTTTAAAGATTAGCGGAAGCAGTACAAAATCAAATATTCAATATACGTAAAGAATATTTAAATCTAAATGATATAAACAATAACAAGCATAAAAAGTAATGCAATAAGCAATAATAAACAAAGGTAATTTTTGATGATGAAGGGAAAACTCGATACTCGCGGCAATCGAGAAAAATCCTCCGAGCTTCAATGGCTAGGGAAGATATCAATTATGAAAATCAACTTACAGAATGGGTGGTACATATGCGTTAATCTAGCCGATTTACTCTCGTCTTGTGATTCATACCAAAAAATTCCTTGAATTTGCCCACTGCAATGGAATTGAACGCCTTCTGGTCTTCACATCAATCTTCCCTAATAAACCTCTTGAATTGCTGCACACAATTGGAGCCCAGTATCCACGCCATCGATGTCGCCACGAAGGTTTATAGATGGGAATAGGTGTATGGGATAAAACATGTTGTGGAGATAAAACACAAGTACAATTGTTGGAGAGAAGTTTTCTCAACAATGATGCACACAAATAGGAGATTTTTCAAAATAGATGCTACACCAAGGTCGTTCAAAAGCCCAAGCAAGAGTTAGGACAACTGAAGGAAGGGAGAATTATATAGAGAGGCTCAAAAAATGCATTTAAAAAACGCGACCGTTGCCGCATGGCTCGAGCGCGCCTAGGGTTTCAAGAGAAACCACACAGGTGCTCAAGCGAGCAGATGGTGAGCATTGGGCGTGCCGCTACTAGTTTTGGCACTTGAGCTCACTGCGAGCGAGTAGCAAGCGCGAGACTATTGGAATTGGGGCTCGAGCGGATGACGAGTAAACATCGAGCGGCAGGCTACTGGATACGGCGCTCGAGCTCGGAGTGAGCATGCCTCGAGCTCGGTTTCTCGGGAATCAGCTCTAAAGTGAGATTCAAGTGTGTATTGAGCTCCGGTGGCTCTATGAGTAGTGCTTGAAGGCGGGTCGGGCGACGGGCAGCCGTGGTTATCGGGAGAGGTACGATGACGATCCTCGAACAGAAATCTGATGAAGAGCTTCCAAATGCGAGAAAGTGCACGACGGACGACCAAACGAGCAACCTGACACTGTCAGAGATTATGCCAACTAAAAATATGCCTAACAGTAATGATTCTATATAGGATTTGGTGCTGTCCCAATGGATTGGATGTATTGTCACACAAGAAGGGATAGGATTCTATAGGGTCAGAGTAACGCCAATGGATAACACATTGTAAGAAACACATTTGGAGTTGTTTGTTTGTGTAAGGTGAGGAACCTCTAGTGCACTAGTAAGAATAGGTGAATGAAGGAAAAAAGATCCTCATAACCAGGCTACTTCACGGAACGGAATATTGATATTGAGCTCCTCGATATGCCATTTCCTAATCTCTTGACAAATTTGTGATATGCCATCATATTGAAGATATGTTGGCCAACATGTATATATTTTTTTGTTATGGACTAATAAGGAAGAGAAGACAAACAGGAGCTTGGCTTAGCAATGGAAGAGAGAGAAGAGAGGCTGGTGCCCAAGGAGATTAAGGACGAGCCAGAAATAATCAAAAGAAGACTCCAGATGTGTACTGAAGAGATCCTGACCGTTTAGTAGAAGAAGAAGAAGCAAGGCTGTCCATTTTTACTTGCCAGGCATGTGATGGAGAGGCTCCCTAAGGAGCATGTGGGTTACACATGACAAGGGAAATTGAGCAATAAGCATTGCAACCATTCTCCTCCTCAGTGATTCGTCCATTCCATTCCATTCCATTCCAGCACATCAGTTGCTGCAATTTCTGTTTTTAGGGAATCAATTAGTTAGAATCTTGCAAAGTTTTAGTAGCTTGCTCTATATATAGTAGATTGTAAATAGTGGGAATTATGAATGAAAATTATCCAAAGTTTATACCTTCTTTGGAGAGATTTCTCTTCTGGAACAGGGATCCTTATCACTATCTTCATTTACTCTAAACAACCATTGTTCTTGAAAATTGGAGGTTTAAGCTCCAGATCAAAAATTCCACAGTAAATTACTATAATCCGAAAGGGGCACATACCAACTTAGTATCAGAGCCAATTCAATGGACAAAGGAACACGATTCAATTAGTTGATTGAGGCAGTAGTATTGCAGCCAAAAGAATGGATCCTCTGGAACTATGCATAGCGGATTTGACTGAGTAAAACATGTGTGGCACTGGCAATGCTATCCCTGTCCCCACCAAACCCGAGAGAACAAACTGAGGAAGCAGGGATTCAGGTGAACCAGAATGTGAGGATCAATTTTCCTTGGATCGAAGGTGAGAACCTGAGTGGTTAGATCTTCAAGGCGAGGCAATTCTTTGAAATTCGGTAGACCTTTGAAGCCTAGAAGGTTCTGTTAGCCTTATTTACATTGAAGGGGAGGCCTTAATATAGTTCCAAGGCGTAAGGGAAGCTGAGGAGTTCACTGATTGGGAGTCTTTTGCTGAAGCTTTGCTTATCAAGTTTGGAGGATTGGCTTATGATGACCCCACTTCAAAAATTAAGGTTGCTTGCTACAGTGGCTGATTACAAGGTTAATTTGAGATCGGCACAAGTCGGCTATGGGATGTCAATGCTTAGATGAAGTTAAGTTGCTTTTAGGGGGATTGAAAGTTGAGATCTGGTGTCCAATGAAGTTACCCAAACTACCAGTTCGCATCAAGTCTTTGGGATGGAATGAATACATGAGTTTATTTTTAGTTGGAAAAAAAATCAAATCGGGTTCAGACCACCTCTCAAGGACGATATTTGAGCCATCATTCCCCAACCCGGGCAATTGGCCTGAGCTGAGCTGTGACCAAACTGGCGACGAGGGTGCAGCAAATCTATCCAACCCAGGTGAGGGAAAGAAGAGAAAAGGGGCTCTATTATAACTGTGATGAGAAGTGTAACAAGAGGCACCAATGCTCAGCTCTAAGAGTCTATGTGATGGAGTTAATAAAACTAGAGGAGCCCAGCTGCATGAAAAAGCCCGACGAGCCCCTATTTCAGGGAGCTGAGCCCACATTGGCTTAGATGATGCTTGAGACACATGTGAAAACTATGAGGGTTTGAGGGAAAATTAATAAGGTTGCAGGAGTCATATTAATCGATTCAAGAAGCACACATAATTTCCTAAATGAAGGTTTAGTGCAAAGAAATTGGTGGAAAGCAGCAAAGATGGCCTAGATCCAAGTTCAAATTTTGAATGGGGAAATGATAAAGGGGAAGGGTTGTTTTACCGGGGTGAAATTACTAATTCAAGGCAAACCCTTCACTACAGACTTTGTAATTTTGACCTTAAGAGGTTGTGATGTGTTAATTAGGGTACAATGGTTGACTTTGGGTCCCATACTGTAGGATTATTTAGCCATTCAGACGAAATTCCATCACGAGGGAAGAGAGGTAATATTCAAGGGATTGAAGATGGCTGGTAACATGGTTGTAGAAGGACACTATTGGCAGGAGAATTGTGTTATGGAAAATAAGAGGGTAATATTGAACTTACTTGACAGCTTTGTTGCAATGGAATCCACGGTTGATTCTCATGCTGTTCAAAAATTAATTTAAGAATTCCCTAAAGAATTCTCAAGTTGTTGCAATGGATCCCACGGTTGATTCTCATGAGCAACAAATTAATTTAAGGATAACTCTAAACTCATCCCGGTTAGGCCCACTAGTACCCCTACTACCCAAAAAGGGATATTGAGAAATTAGTGAAGGAGCTTTTGGGAACCAGGTTGAGTCACCATAGTCAAAACCCGTACCCATCCCTAGTTTTACTAGTTAGAGAGACTGACGGAAGATGGAGAATGTGTATTGATTATCAAGCACTTAATTAGGAGTCGGTCAAGGATAAATATCCCATATTTGTTATAGATGAGTTGCTAGATGAGTTGAGCAACACTACTATATTCTCTAAATCAGACTTAAGGTCTGGTTACCCAGATAAAGGAGATGGACATCTCGAAAACTACCTTTCGAACACATGAGGGGTACTCTGAGTTTTTTGTCATGCCATTCAGCTTGACTGTGTGCCTGCTACATTTCAAGGGCTCATGAACTATATTTTTGACCGTATTTGTGAAAGTTTGTGTTGGTTTTTTTCGACAACATTTTGGTCTCTAGTCCAATCTTGAAGGACCATGAAAACCACCTGAGGATAGTTCTCTGGAATCTGGAGAACAATTATATCTATTCTAAGCTAAGCAAATGCCAATTTGGGTGTAGGGAAATTGAACATTTAGGGTGTGTAATTTTTGATCCAGTGGTACAAGCTGTCTCCTGAAAGATTGGTGCGACAATAGAATGGGAGCTGCCTACTACTGTTAAGTCACTAAGAGGGTTTCTTGAGTTGATTGTGTATTATCGAAAATTAATCAAGGGGTATGGTCTTATTGCGGTCCCCTCATTGCTTTGTTACGAAAATTCCTTTGAATGAAATGAACAAGCTAGGGCTGCTTTTCAGGAACTCAGAAACGGTTTCTAATCCTCTGGTAGTAGCTTTGCCTTATTTTTCAAAAATGTTCATAATAGAATACGATGCTTTGGGGGTAGGAATTGGGGTGGTTTTGATGCAGGGTCACCAACCAATTGCCTTTCTCAGCCAAGCTTTTAAGGGCAACAGATTGCATATTTCAATGCATGAAAAAGAATTGTTATCTTTGGTTATGACAGTAAAAACAGTAGAGACCCTGCTTTTTAGGGCAGACCTCCCTTATCAATGCCAATCAATAGAGTTTAAAGTTTCAATTTGAGAAAATGTTGGTACCCGTTACAGCAAAAGTGGATAACAAAGTTACCCGGGTATGATTTTATGATATAATACAAGAAGGGAAAGGAGAATAAGGCAGCAAATGGATTATCTAGGAGTGAAGAATCATCTCATGTGATGTTATCGTACGAATAGTACACGAAGGGTTTTACCAAAATTACTTGGAATTAGCGGTCATTCAACCAACACCAGCACTCTCAAATGGTATTCTTTGCAAAATGCACTTATTTTTAGAGAAGGAAAAATTCTGTCCATGGGATGCATTACTGTCCATTGGAGGGTCACTCAGATTACTATAAAACCCTTAGTCACGAAAAAGCTGATTTTATTGTAAGGGGATAAGAACTTAGATTAAAAAAATTCATTAGGGAGTGTTCCACTTGCCAGCAGACCAAAATAGCCCACTTGTTCCTCATCCATGTTGTTAAATTACATTGGATCCCTAAAACATTAGTAAGCGACTGAGACCCCAACTTTCTAGTTCCTTAAGAAAGTTAATTTTCATAAAAATTAAGATGGAGCTCAGGAAATGATTTAGAGTCACCAGTTGCCGCTCTCACAGAGTTAATTGATCTCTCAGACTGATTTGGTCTAGCATGAGACAAGAACAGCCAAGTGCAAACCAAACCTAGAACCATGATAACTCAGAATGCTTAGCAGAGTCACTGGTTTTCTGTTGATTCACCTTGGATTGCATCCCTTGAGCAGCTTGATTTACATCTTTCCTCACAGTAGGCCTATGTTTCTTGGCCATGCTCAATAGTGCAATTTAGCAAAGAAGAAATCTGGTGTGAATTGAGGGAAAACCTCATCGTCCCTTTCACATTTATCCTTTCTAGTATTCATTCTTGACTAATGGGTACCTAGTTAGAAGCTTGTTTTGAGTTGAAGTCCATGGAAATGGGCCAGCTGACTGATTGAAATAGTTAAACGTTAGAAAACTTGTTATTCAGCTCCGCTCATCTTAGAATAGGATAAACATTAGGTATTGATATGTAGCCATTGTTTGATGTGCCAGTTCATATACAGCCCTTGATTTGAATTTACTTTATGATTCCTCTGCCCATGTTCAGTCAGATTACCTACACAGGGTGAATTGAAGAGTGATCTATCAAGAACTGATAGATCCAAAAGCCTTACGTATTAGGTGAAGGTCCAATAATGATTTTTTACCTTGTAACATAAGGCTTTAGGTAGGAGCTTAGTGGTGACTCAATATTGTATTTTCCAAGACCCAGTCTGAGAATTTGGATGGAGCAGCTTGTTGTGAACCTCAGCATTCTAGTGAGAATCTAGGTGTCTGTTCTTTTCTGAAGTTTGTCATTTATTATTTTCTTGTGCTGATTTTTCCATCTGACAGTGCTAGGTCATTTCTGATTCATCTGCACCATATATCATATGCCAAAATTTTTTATCCTGAAAATAATGCTACTTCGACTGCAAGCTCAGTACCTCAAACCTAATTTTCAGTCAAAGGCTAGATTTCTATTGCCCTGATTTAGCACATTTCTCATCCTTTGAGTCAAATTGCTGTATCAAGAGGATGTAGTTATTATTGATATTATAACCAGAAAAACTCGTTCTCAATCTGTGATCTGATATATACAAATAATTCACTTCGCTGCAATATATTATCTGATGATTTTATGCTCTAATTTACTTGCTACTTGCTGTTTGTAGTCCAGGTTTTTTTTTTTAATTTTTTATTTTTCAACAATAAAATTGTTAAAGGTCATTGCAAGTGAAATATCATTTGCTATGTTGGTTATATGTGCATGAATAACATGGTTATCCCGTTGATACTAGGTAGGTCATATTTTGCTCTTTGATGGTCAAAGAAATCTTTGGACTTGGCATGTCAAGTTTTATTCCAGCATCCATGTCTTTTTAGTGTTTTTGATGAAAATATCCATATCTGTTGCAGCTTTACCATATCAGCCATAATGGGACTTTTTTTTTTTTTTTGCAAACCAGAATTTGATTTTTGAAAAAAATAAATTTGGGGGCTGACAAATGAATTTGGGAGCAATGTCAGCTAATATATGACCAATGCATCAGCTCATACACCCTGAAACAGCCGATATATTGCCTATGTAGAGACATATTGTGATCTTTTCAAGATGTTGAGAAATATATCTACTAATATTTCTTTCCTATACAAATATATATCTACTAATATTTCATTCCTATACAGATATATATTCACTAATATTTCATTTCATGAACTTAACTCAAGATAGCAGATGGAGTTGAAGATTTTCAGCTACATTTGTTTTGTTTGTCCGACTTTTTGACAGAATTTTTGTTGCACTAGAGCACTTATGGATGGATATGGGCCTGTGTCATGGTTCGATTTTTATTGCCCCAAAACGGTATAGTATGTTGATCTCCGAGTACACTTAAGTATGAAGGTCAATCTCTGGATATAATCGCGTGCAAGCAATAGTGTTGAGTACTTAAAATGTAAATAAGTTGATAATTTAGAGTGTAGAAATACAAGCAAGTAATAGCAACATACTACAATTGTATATGAATGAAGATTTCTTGAATTCATTCCCCTATATCGAGGGTTTTTTCCTTATAAGACTTTGGCATTAGAATACATTGGGATTCCCCAACTTTGATATTGAAATTTTTATTTTTTTTACAATGCTAAAATTGAAACAAACTCACCTAAAATTCCTAGATATTTATGTTGGTTTGGGTTCTAGCACGTTGTACATCAAATCACTCATAAAGCTCCCAAGTTACTGAAAAATAGCCAATCCTGACCTCGAGATACTGCATATGCACACTCATTAACACAGTTAACATAGTTTTGGTAGAATCCTACTCATATGTCAGATGCATGGAATGAAATGCCGGTGTCGGACCCATGGATACTGTTATTCCTGATCCCTAGATAAATTGTGATATGTCGAGGCATTGATGATATATTGCTGTATATCTACCGATATCCGAAATTGGCAGACATACCCTCTGTTTTCCACCAATGTTTATCCCTCTGGATACCATCCTCAGAAAAAGTTGTGTAGCTGATGTCTAATATTGATATATATCATCCTATATGCCGATACTGATATGGCCGTGACCAATGTCGATATCAATACCAATACCGATATTTTAATCCATGATTAAGAGAATGTTTATCATGAAGATGGTTGTACAATGTATTAAAAGACCCTCTACTCATTTCCTATAGCTGCCTAATCTATATGATCTATGTTTGTTTCTCAGCGTTGTCCCAAGTAACATGCTTTCATGTTGCAGATCTTCATTCCATTGGAGGCTTGGTCCCTCTCCTTGGCTACCTTAAGAGTCCCCATGCTAATATTCGAGCAAAGGCCGCCGATGTTGTAACTACTGTTGTTCAGAACAATCCCAGGAGCCAACAGCTGGTGATGGATGCAAATGGTTTAGAACCTCTTATTTCTAATTTTACTTCAGATCCTGATGTTTTTGTACGGACGAAGTCACTTGGAGCAATATCATGTGAGCATTTTTTTTCCTTCTTTCTTGAGCCTTAATTTGTGGATATGATATAGTAATATAACTTTGTGAGAAAATATAAATTAGTTATGATTAAAGACGAGAAAAAAAAGAGATATAGATAGAAAAATTTGGAGTTAGGTGATAGAAATTAACAGCTTTTTCCAAATAAAAGGGCTTTGTTTGAAAAAGATCCGTCTTCCTTAGCGAGTAGCTCATTTTGTACTAGAAATAATCGTAGAAATTGATTACAGATTCCTATTTCTCAATAATGTCCCACGATTAAGGCAATTGGTTGAATTCCATTTAACCATTTCATAGAAGTTCATTGATCAAAGGGGCTTGGTAGAAATAATCGTAGGAAACCCTTTGATTACGGATTCCTATTTCTCAATAATATCCCACGATTAAGGCAATTGGTTGAATCCCGTAAAACCATTTCATATAAGTTTATTGATCAAAGGGGCTTAGTAGTAGGTCTCGGGTCTATGAGCCAAGTAAGTTCTTTTCCTAGAACAACAACAGCTTCAACTTCAGCTTATAAACCTTTAGCTTAAACTTGGAGAATATTACCCGAAATCAAGTGGAATCTTGTAGCCATCTTAGTAAGACTTAAAGGTTTATAGTTGTTATTGCTACTTTAGTAATGATATCTGTGCCCTCACTAATGATACCTTTAGCTTAAACAGCTTTGATCCGGCACAACAAGCCAGGAATTGCAGCATTTCGCCTTGCAAATGGGTATGCATCACTGAGAGATGCATTAAGCTCGGAGAGTGTGAATTTTCAAAGGTAAACCGCTGCCTGCCCCTTTTGAGCAACACTACTCATACTACGAATTTATTATAACTTTATCAAAAGGAATAATGTGACACCTTGTAGGTCCATCCAACAAGAAAAACATAGACCACTCAATAAGTGACAAGTCATATATTTTTTTTGAAGAGTTGCAGTAAACTTGTAGGAAGAATAATATATTTTACCCTTTTCTATCACAATTTTCTTATCTGTGTGGGCATTAGTCGTGTTTTTGAGGTGAATTATTTCATTATTACTTCATTGCTTTTATGCAAGTTTTCACAATGTTGGTTTCCATACAACGTGGATTCTTTGCAGGAAAGTTTTGAATTTGATCCATTATCTACTACACGAGAATCGAGCAGACTGCACGGTGGTCACCGAACTTGGATTCCCCCGCATAATGATGCACCTTGCCGCCAGTGACAATTCTGGAGTAAGAGAAGCTGCCCTCCAAGGTCTCTTAGAGCTCGCCCATTTCAAAACCAGTGACAGTAGCACCAACATAACCATGGAACATGACAAACTGAAGCAACTACTCGAACAACGCATCAAAGACATAAGCATGATGTCTTCAGAGGATCTCGGGGCTGCTAAAGAGGAGAGACAGCTTGTTGATTCTCTGTGGAGTGCCTTATATAAAGAGCCGTCTATTCTCCGAGAGAAGGGACTGCTTGTTCTTCCGGGGGAAGATGCACCCCCACCTGACGTTGCTAGCAACCATTTTGAACCGCCTCTTCGAGCGTGGGCTGCACGCCATGAACCGAATGAAGGTCCGGCTCATGAGAAGAAAGAAGCACCTCTGTTACTAGGACCTGCTCCTAGAGGCTGATTATGTTCAAACTCGCACTGATGCTGGCATTGCCTAGGATGAGCTTCAGAGACATGCCCCTTCGTAAGTGCTATTAGCGTGTATTTTATCAATGTCAACACCCAATCCTCACTTGTTTCTTGCTCGGCTTCTGTATAATTATGATCGGTCCTTATTTTAATTACAAAAGAAGGAAACTTGTTTGATCTGTTATGGCTTAGAGCTGCCTTCTAGCTTGTAGCATCTGTAATGCTTTTCTTTTTCTCCCTACACTGCTGCCTTAGGCATGAGTTCTTACTGTGAGGGAGAAAGGTAAAGGTCTAAGTCATCGGCCGGGGAGATATAAGATTTACTTAGGCAGATATAAGAGAAAGGTCCAGTACCTTACAGGACGGGATGAGTGATATCGATCTATGCAATGATCAGAAACACTGCTTTTGTAATATTTTTATAATTTGAGAAGTCAGTCGTACGGATATATATATATATATAATACATTTATAAATCTTAAATGTATATTCTCTTGATTGAAGATAAACCCTTTGAAAACTAATTAATGATGTTGCTCTATAGATTCTTTTCTTGCCTATAAATGGTGTTTAAATACGACCCATTTTAATTATATAGATGGACCAACTAGTTTTTTTTTGTTTTTTGGTAAGTAATGGACCAACTAGTTTCGAATTTAAATTGGTAGGTTATATCATGGGTTATTTACAGAATTAATATTAATTCTGTAAATAATATTAATAATAATGATAATAATAATATCATTGGTTTGATTAATAAATCATATTTCATAAGTAAAGGATGTTAACAGCTGGAGAGTCCAATTCATAAGCCATGTAAAGGGCAAATATACTAACAGGCAGCTGTTAAATTCTCTGTACTCTATAAATGATAATATTAAGGCATTGAAATTGATTAAAAATAAAACCTTATAAAGATAAATATATTAATTAATTGGGAAGGGTAGTATTAAAAAATAAGATGAAGAATGGCAGTATTTGTAAATATTTAAAATTTATATATATCAATATAAGATGAGAAAAAGGCACTTACAATAACTTGTCCACTTAATGAATATACCAGATGAAATACTTGTGAAAAAAAGTGTGAATTAATTGTAATTAGTATAATTAAAGAAATATATGAACCTAAAAAATTTAGAATAAAATAATAAAAATTATTTACAATTATTTTTTCTGTTGAATGATATTATATTAAATTAATATATTAACAGAAGTAAATTTATACAATTGATTTCATTAAGTAAAACTTTAAATTTTGTTATTGTTTTTTGAAAGGCATATATGATAAAAGAGAGATACTATACTTTAAATTTATTTCTGATCCGATTTTATTAGAAAAACTTGTATTTATCATCAGTATAATTAATTATAAAATACAGAGTAGAAAAAAATAAAATTTCTCCCGTTTTTAGTTGTTAATTATTTTAAAAAATTAGGAAAATAAATTTTTTACTTTGTCTTTTATAAAGTTGTTGATATATAGTGATTCCAAAATATACTTTTAAATTTTTAATTCATATTCTACACACCACACGATAAAATAAAAGCTTCAGAAGAAAAAGAACTAGAGGGGATGGCGGACTAAGTATTTGTTCTTTTGGAGAAGGAAAATTCTTCTTTAACTGTACTTATTTTGGAATTAGGTTTGACCTTTTTTTTTCAAGGCAAGGGACCACTATTTATAGCAATCATTGGAAATCATTTTCTTTTTGAGCGAACTTTTTCATGACCGGAGTAATGGGTTGGTTGCAAACCATTTAAGCCAGTAACTATGCTATATGTTTTCGGTCATATGGGCATGCAACCATGGCTAACGGTGCTCCCTATGGGTTGCTAAGTCACAATTGTCTACGGGCGAACCACATGCCAAATGACATGCAATGGCCACTCAATTGACCAAATCCATATTTTTCTAGTTCAATGTTATCTTGGGCTCTACTTCATTAGCCAACATGGTGTTCAACCCCCTGGTCGGTTTGGACCAATGTGTGATTCGTCAATATTTGCATCTCCTTTGTTTTTCTTGGACTTATTTTTGTTTTGAATTCCTACTGAACCTAGCACTAACCCCCGAACCCTAGAGCTCAAGATCAAGCTTTAAAGATGTATGTCAAGCCCAAGTCTAGTTGCAAGTTTCCATGAGGTGAGAGTTTCTTCCCAATAAGGAAGAACCCAATTGACATTTTACCTTGGTCAGTTCATTAAACTCTAGTGCATTGACCAACATTGATGGCAAAGATTCCATGCATTTATTCCATTTGTATTGTTTCGATTTGCTATCCAAAACACATTATTTTTTACCTAGTTTGTTGTCCATAAGAAGAGAGTTCATCTGTCGTTAGTTCCAATCATCCATCCTTTGCATTTAACCTTAGTTGTTAAATGAGTTAGTGAGGTTTCTCAAATCTTTCCATGTTTGGAAAATCACATATCCAATACCTTGAGGAGACACCCTTCTAGGACTTGATGATAAGACTATATTAGTTTCTTTTTTTTAAACTATGGATCACACTGGTTCCCTTCTTTTAAGCAGTTTTTTTAATTAGATCATCAATTCTGATAAAACAATTAGAAAAAATTTGATGCCGTAGGGACCTTTTTGGATCCCTTGCTCATCCTTGACGAGGATGACATTCGTGCTAGAAGGAAATCCTTACTAGTATTCGGTTGCTCTCGGGTCACGTTAAGAAGTTAGTTAGCTGATCCGATATAATAACTTTATCATTGTCATGTCCAAATGGAAGGTCACTCTTGTGGATCAGTTATCCACTTTCTACACCAAGGAATATTTTCCGGTTTATCTATTTATCATTCCTAATACCCTTCTCAAGCAAGGTAAACCAGAGAATGAGAGGCTGTCGATTTGTTTAGTCGTCATGCTTGTTTTCAAGGATTTGTGTGACTAATCGGAGTCCCTGGACCTCACCCCTCATCTTCCCATCGGGGAGATCAATTTTTCTGTGGTCATCCATTCTTTGCGGCTTGGTCCATCCTTGGGACCTTCCTTAATGCCCCCCCTGCTGTGGGAGAGTGGGCGTCTTTATCCATCTTTCACTTCTCGGATAAGATATCGTTAAAGTTTTTGCTTGGTAATCAGGTTGTGGCTACTAATTATAATTATTCTATCTTTTTTTCCTATCCTAGGCCTTATGGGTCGACGTTTTTACACTGATATGTAAATTTTGAATAAAAAAGAATAAAACGATAATATTGTAGGTGTGTTGGACTATTGATTTGCTCCCTTCTCCCTTGGACTTACGCTTCTATTGGAAGAAACGTGGGCACTTGAGGTTTTAATTACTCAGTAAATCCTATCAATACTCCTTATGGTGATGTTCTGTACATTTGAAAAACCACCCGACTGACTTTTAATGCTAACACCCATCCTATAAAGATCTTAACTAGTTGAGTTTCTGACATTTTGGGACCCATTCTGAATACGGACTTCGGAATGGATTATTTGTATCTAATGAAAATTTTTATCAGTCGTAGGAGTATTTTGAGTTTAACCCTGATATTGTGGGCGTCATTCACCTGTCGTCGAGGACCAATACCAACAGGATTTGTAATTTCTTTTCTTTCATTTTGGTTGGATGGTTTGGTCCATTGTTAATGGATGACATCGGCATCATAATGGTCACTTGTGCCTGAGTTGATGGGCTCTCAACGTATCAAAAGGGCCTCATTCCCTCCTGAAGGAGTCAATTCCTACTGATTATTGACACATTGCTTGCCACGCTGGCTCTTACCTTATCAGCTCATTTATTTTGAATCCAAACGCGTGGATTTGATAAGCAAAGCGCCACCAAGTAAGGAAGCATCGTTTTGGTTGCGAGGGATGCATGGCCCTGGCACGAATTTCTTCTTTGAATCACGTCGTTTCACCTCCTGCCCAAGTGCCTAACTTTGTGACCTATTTGTTTCCTTATCTCTGCGAATTGAGCAGTATGCTTCTCCCCACTCAAGTCTTCCAAACTTGCCATCTTTTTGAGCTTTCAATTTTGTTTTCTGATTATCCATGGCTCCCCATCATGTCAAAGCTTTCGACAGTGGTGACATCGCCGATATGACCTCATCTATGACACTCGGTGATATCACTGTCCTTTATGATAAGTGCAACATTCCTACAGCTATTCTCTCCACAGCTTCACAGTTCCACTACCTAGGGATAGAGTGTCGTCCACACTTTGATGATGGTTTTACCACTATTTAAGATGCTCATTTAAAGAGCGGGCTTAGCATTTCCTTTGTGAGGGAATTCGTGGAAGTAATGGACACAGCTCTGTGTCCCCGTTCGATTTCACCTGAACACGATTAGATATCTAATAGTCTTGTGCGTCTTTCCTTAGCGACATCAAATGAGGCTAAACTCATTTCTAAGTTCAACTAAAAAAGTGACTGGATTTAAATAACCCCTCGAACGGTTTTCTAAGTTTGGCAGGAAAAATCCAAATTCTATGAACATAGGAAAGATAGGTTTTTCTTTATTAGAATGGACCCCTCTCTAATAATTGGGATAATGTGAACTTAGTCTTCTTAGATTTGATGGGCAGGGCAAGGACTTCACTTTCAAGCCTGAATTGAATCTCATTAAGAAGCACACCGATGAACTGCGTGAGCCGAGTAGCCTCTTTACACCGGATGCCCTATCTCTTGTTAGCTGGTACACCATCGCTTGGGGTGGCCGTGTGGCTAATATTCTCCCAAGCCCCTTGAAAAGGTTGAACGAAACCCTGAGGCCGTCTAGAAGTGCAGGCATGAAGGCAACAAATTAAGTAACACACCAGCCAAGGACAATGACTCGGGTTGATACCCCACCTGCTCAAGATACGGAGTTGATGGAACACTAATCCTACTATTGATGAGTTTGTAGAGAATATTAGAGCCAAAGGAGTAGCTCAATTTGGGGTTCCTCTTCCATAAGCTTCCCCAGAGGTTCCTTCACATGAGATATCTGTCCGAGTTCCTGGCCCGCAAAGTTTCCCAAAGATTCCTTCACACAAGGGATCTAGCCAAGTTCCTCGCCCACAAATTCCCCCCGAGACTCAATCATGCAAGGTGTCCTCATATGCCGTATAGGAGAGAGTTCATGTCATAGATCTTGAGAAGGCTGGGAACAAGATTGCACCCTCACTATTCAGCAGATGAGGACGAGTTGATGGCTCAAGCTCCATCTCTTGTGGAGGCACTGGCAGACTTTCTTGCTGGATCTGCTGACAAGCCTGCTGGTAGGAAGCCTTTTATAAATGGAGTTGCTGAGGTGTCTCCTAGATCTCACTCTCAGGGATGTGGGAGATTTGGGAGCAACGAGGAGGTTCCTGAGATAGAGGCCTCTACCTAAGATAGCTAGCCCCTCCCCTCAGTTGTTAATAACCATTCGCATTGTCTAGTCATGGTGCAGTTAGCCCTTCTTCCAATCCTGTGGGGGATGAAGAGCTAGTTCTTTCTTGGGAGGATCGTCCTTTTCTCTACTTTAGATTTGTTTTTGCAACATGAATTTTGTAATTAATATAAGCCTTTTCACAGTCCTCATTCATACTAAATATGGTTTAGCAAAGAATCCTACTTCTGGAGCACGAAGTGGCAGAACTTTCCAGATTCTTCATCCAATCTACGATGGCAAAGGCCTTAGAGGTGAGAGCTGTTATTGCTGAGGCAAGAGTGGAAGGCCTGGAAGATGATCTTGCTGAATGGATGCACAAGGTAAAGTGGGCTATGGATAGAATCGAAGCTATCAAGGGTCGAGTGACAACCATTAAGTATAGGGCCATTGTTGCTGATGATCAGGCCACTGTTGCCAGGACATGCTGATCGCTGCAGAGACCAAAATTGTCAAAGTTGAAGGACTCCGAGCTCTGAGGAGGAAAACACTGGAGCAAAGAAGCCTGTGGCTTTCGTTGAGCAAATGGCTGAGGAGTGGAAGATAAATTGCCTTCATCTTGTGAACAAACTTCGTTACTATGTCCGTCCTGAAGAGATGAGTCTCTTCCTGAACAATCGTTTCTAAAGAAGGAATTTTCTCCTGCCCGTCATTGGTGCCACTACTTTCTCCTGGTTTTCCTCTCGAATGTCTGGACTCCAGGAACTTATGTACTATTGTAGTCATTGAGGTTACAAATCTTAAAGATGGAGAAGAACCAACCATTCTTGCAATCAAGCAAGATCCTACAGGACTCTCTTCCCCTAAATTGTAGATTTCTATTGGGATTTGGTATGTTGTATCGAATTGATGCATTTATGTAAATATTGTTTTCAGTAAATATGGGTCTTTGGTCTAACCGTGTAAATTTGTGTGTATCCTTTGAGGATCCATCCCCTCGGGCATTTATATATTGACCTACAAACCACAAGACTCCTAGGCTATTGTCCAATCAAGTTTCTAACCTTCTTTGTTGGGACATACGGACCTCAGTCCTTAGCAATGCAGTGAGAAATTGCGAAGCCCTTTGTGGGTTGTCCATCAACTATGCCTTTAAGCATCCCTAAAGTTTTGATTTTCAGGCAACTATCCCTATAGTCTAGTATCAGGGGACTTCTACCCATGTTATGTTTTTAGCTCTCACGAGAGCATAAGGCATGATAGCCTCTAGCCCCAAGGCCTCAGCATATTCGGTGTGTGACCATTCAATGGCCTTACAATTTACCTGGACCTATACCTTAGTGACCACCCACCTAGGTCGACATGATGAATAAATAGGGTATTTAAACCGTTTGTCTGACCTAGGCTCTACCGTAGTCATTTCATAATACCTACAGCAATTTAAAAAGATGCATACATGCACATGAAATTTTATTTGTACACAATATAAGCACTTAGAAGTAAAGGAGGGTAGGGTGTATGTATAGGCTCCTAAGCTTAGCCTATTATTAGTAATATTTCTTAAAGTGAAAGGCATTCCATATTTGTGGGACTAGCCTGCCAGCCTAGGCAAATAGCTTATACACCACGTTTCAGAGTACTGTATGAGGAACTGTTCTTCTCAAGTTGGGGATAATTTGTCCTTGTGTGACAACTCACAAGTGGCCTCAACATTCTTCAATACAAAGTCGCTGACCTCGAATGTCCTTACTTTCACCTTCCGATTATAGTATTTTGCCACCCTTTGTTGGTACATTGTAGCTTAGATATGTGCCGCCCTTTGGCCTCCTCTAGGAGATCCAGATTTTGCCTTAAAAGCAACCAGTTTCATTTGTGAATGAAGTTCGTCACCCGGAAACTGGGAAGACCTATTTCCACAAGGACATACTTCTGTCCTAAAGCACAAGATGAATGGGGACTCCCAAGTCATCTCCAGCAGCATCGTTAGGTATATTGATACGTGCCTCTAGTTTTCTAATTTTTCCTTTTCTGTTTTTTCTATTTTTCCTTAGTTTGTTACTAGTTTGTTCAGTTTGTTTAGTTTATTCATTTCATTTGTTAGAATATTGGGCCACGTGCAAACCTGTCCTCTTCACTGTATTTAGCCCATCACTGTTGGGCAGAGCAACAAGGAAAAAATATTTGTCTCTCTCTGCTCTCTCTCTCTCCATCTCCTCGGTTTCCCCTTTCTCTGCTTTCCTCTCTCCCTCTCTCTCCGTCTTTTCCCTGCTTCTCTCTCTCTACATCACGGCCCTGAGGATCTCGGCCTTTAGCACCTCGGTCATTTCCATTCCCCTTCTTTCCCTCTAGTTTTCCTCTGCTGATCTCCCCTTCCACCGTCCTCTTCTTTGTCTACGCTATCGTTCCACTCTTGCCGGGGCCGTCATCGATCGTCCATGCATCATAGGTTCTTTCATTGAGACAAGGCAGAGGAAATGACGCTCGAAACTGAAGAACACACACTTGACGCACTCGACGCTTCCATCGCAAAGCTGTTGACGGAGTTAAAGATGGTGTCGGTGACTGTCCAACAACACACAGCAGCTATAGTTGCCCAAGCTTCTACCAAAGCACAAATCCAATACTCTCTTGATGAAATCCTTCAATTGCTCAACCGAATCGAGCAAAACTGGTCAGTAATTCCCACCACCACCACTGTGTTCGGCCCATCTTCGACCACAATTCCACTACCGCATCTTCAAATCCCAACCCAAACTCTATCCAGGAAACTACCATCACCACTAGACGCTATAATCGCTCTTCACCTACTTGAGGAAACATAAATTACCATCGCAAAGCCTTCAAAGGAGAAATAGGAAGTCGTGGCGTCTCTCCAGTACACAGCAGAACGATTCACAGCCAACTCGTCTGCAACCAAGCATTTTCAGCAAACCGGAATTGAAATCCTTCGACATCCATCATCGTCCGAATTCGAGAAGAACAACGGAAGTGCTAAATCGGCTGAGAAGTTAAAGGAGATTATGAAGGTATCGAGTATTGATGGTAGTGGCGAATTAGCATCTCTCCATTGTACATCTCTCTGTCCCCTCTCCCTTCATCATCTCGGCCAAATACATTCGGCAGTACTGAAGAAACTTTAGTGGACCGAGGTCTTACTGTAGCACACGCGAAGGACTCTACTGCAGCACACGTTGAAGCAAATCTAGAGTGTCATGAGACAACGAAACCATATCTGGGAACGAAATCAAGCACAATGAATCAGATGAGTTTGAGGAGTGGCTTCACCGGTAGCAACGTTGATGATTCGACCGTGGCAGAGGCCTGGGAGAATCTGCTGTTCAAGCCTCACCAGACCCTCACTATTGCAGTGTACCTGATAGTGTTCAAATTCCTCTCCACTCTTACACAAGGTTTGATGACTTCTACTCCTTTAAATTGCTTCATCTCCTAGCCTTGTTATGATATCTGGCGAGAACAATTGCTATGGCACCTTGGGTCATTGCCTAGAGCACTTGGCAGGGACAGGTTCGTGGAGGACAGAATAGAGGCTGGTCGATCCTCTGTCCAGCGTCCACCACTCACCAAGCCATCACTTCACCCCAACACAATTCAACCGAAAGTTTCCACTCAAC
Source organism: Nepenthes alata (assembly GCA_028571085.2). Classification (NCBI taxonomy): domain Eukaryota; kingdom Viridiplantae; phylum Streptophyta; class Magnoliopsida; order Caryophyllales; family Nepenthaceae; genus Nepenthes; species Nepenthes alata. The sequence continues at coordinate 22,430 of JAOVVI020001681.1, forward strand.
ACGTTCTTCCACCTAACTTACCCTTCCAAAAATTATTCTCTGCTGCATTGGCTTCACACAGTGAATATGGATCGTGTTTCCATTGTGAAGAGCGGTTCACCCTAGACTATCAGGGTAAACCTCCACAATTATTAGGTAAGTTGGTTAAGGGCGAATACTATGCCCTGGATGTAGGCCCAAGTCCAGGGATCAATTCCAATAACTCAGATTTTCCGTTAGCAATTATTCAAGAGACCGATTTCTTACCTCCAAATTCAAAACACTCTCCAACCATTTTCCTTCAGGTGCTAGTGGAGAATACATTTGATACAGAATGACCCAATTTCCATCACCCCAAATTCATTAAGCAACCAGCTAATATCATAGTCAATCTGACCAAACCACGTCCTACCCCTCCTCCAAGTCTCACTCCTAAACTGTCAATAAACAAATTCCTCATCGAGTCGCCTCACTCAGAATTTTCACTGAAACTTCCTCACAGGATGGATTCCTTGCCGTCAGCTTGAGAAATATTTTTGACTATTACCCTCCATGCAATAAAAGGTCGCTTGGCTCCTTCAACTTGGAGGCTGCTAGAACTTCTCTTGGAACCTTCCGTGGTTCTACTAGGGGATAGGGGCTCAGCTCCTAATTTTCTTCAAAACCTATCGATTATTGTGGTTCTTTTGTTGCACCACCTGTCGAGGCTCGGGGAACCCAGCCGCTCGTGTATCCAGCACGACTCCTTGGAGTTAGGAAAATTACGCAACATGGAGAAGCTGGAAACCCAGAGGAAAAGGCTAATGGAAGTTGCTATTAAAACCAGTGCCCACCAACTCCTGCTGCTCTGCCTAATGCTCAGCATCCTCCTTGGCCGGCTGATCAGCACACAGACTCTGGGGGCTCTCAGCCAATCCTATTTTTCCTGTCAAGCTGAGAATAGAGCTGAGCTAACAGAGGAAAATGCGGAAGAAATTTCGGCTGATAAATCGTTG